>PISX010002022.1:80527-173689 GCA_004024625.1 Mellivora capensis | reverse complement strand
AAATAAGTCAATCAGAGAAAGACAACTATCATATGATATCCCTGATATGAGGAAGTGGAGATGCAACATGGGGGACTAGGGGGGCAGAAAAAGAAGAAAAGAAACAAGATGGGATTGGGAGGGAGACAAACCATAAGTGACTCTTAATCTCACAAAACAAACTGAGGGTTGCGGGGGGGAGGGGGTCGGGAAAGGGGGTGGGGTAATGGACATTGGGGAGGGTATGTGCTATGGTTAGTGCTGTGAAGTGTGTAAACCTGGCGATTCACAGACATGTACCCCTGGGGATAAAAATTTGTTTATAAAAAATAAAAATTAAAAAATATATATATATATTCATTCATTTTGTGGTTTTATAATTTACAGATGTTCTATTTTATACATCTTATCATGGAAATGACAAACCTTCCCTATTAAATGTAGTCCTACATATTTAGCCAATAGAAGCTGATAAAGTTGCCTAATTTGAATAAAGTTGTCAGTGTAAGTGCTATATTTGGTAGCCCTCAAATTCATTAAGAAATGGCCATCCAAGAAAAGAGAATGTTTTTTAATAGTCTGTTTGTTAGCCAGTTAAAAAATAAATTCAGGAGCTAGACCAGGATAACAATAATAATAAAAATGATAGCAAATTTTTATTGAGCAGTTATCATGTGATCAACAATGTACTAGGAATTGAATATGTAATTATTTATCTAATTATACAATAGTCCTCTAAGTTAGATATTCTTATTAGGTTCATTATTCCGTTCATTATATGTCACATAATGATGTATATTCATATACTGTTATATTCATTATTATATTTATTGCATTTATATTATATTTATTTCCTCAAGTAGTAAATTCATTTATAAATACATTTATAATATACATATACATTATAATATACGTATACATATATTATATATGTATACATATATTATATATATTTTATATATGTATATTATATATATGAATATATATAAATTTCATTTATAATATTCATTTATAATATACAAACCATGTGTTTATATATACATATTAAAATAGATACATCTATTTGCAAAGAAGTCATATTAGGACATTTGTGCAAGGGCATTCAAACAGTGATTGGGTGAGCAGCTTCTTGGTCCCAGGCTTTCCAGTCCTCAAAGCTCTCACTCTTAGCCATTATATTTGATTATTCATGAGTGACAAGGCAATATCTTTCATGTAAAAATTTCCCATCTTTTTCTTCATCCCATCTGCCAAAGACAAGTCTGTATTTGTCCAGTAATTTTCTCTGCACGTTTACTTCCTGAGGAAGGTCTACTTATTTCTAAGAGAGCAGCTGGGTCAATTTAAGGGTCAATTTAAGGAACAAAGGAATGGAAAGGGGCATGCGCAGCAAAGACAGGACAAGGACTCCATGTCTGGAAAGTGAGCTTCCTGATAGCTTTGGGGTATAAAGATCTTGGGAAGAAAGAGAAGAGCTGTTACAGAGTGTTGTAGGAAATTATAAATGAAGTCCTCTTTAATGGAAGGAAATCAAGTATACTCTGTATCCAGGTGATTTTACATCTTTCTCTTTCTCTCTCTCCCTCTCCTGAGAGTAAACTTCTTGACAATGCCTTGTTCATCTTTCACTCTGCCAAAGACTCAGAGAATGTATATAAGCTGGGGCCTTGACTCAGGTTGCCAATGTGTTTAGAACAATATGGTGATCACTGGATCACTGAATCTTTAAAGATTTTGAGGTTATTGCCTAGAAAAGGTGGAGAGAAAAAGTAAAGAAAATCATACACACTTAGGTTAGAGGAAACAAGGAATGAAAGATTCTCATTTAGCATATCATTATCATATTAATGCCATTTTCAGTAGCAGTTAAGTCCCCAATTTCAAAGTGTGAAAATTCAATTTTTAATGGATTGCACTTCAGTATAAAAACTAATTTTTAGTTTTGCCCTTTCTTACATGAAAGAAAAAAACAAAAACAAAAACTCTAACCCTAATTTTAAAGTTTAGGATTAAAGTCAGTTCTTTCATAGGAGTTCATTATTCATTAACTTGTGAACACAGTATTGTTATTGTTATTTGATTATCATACATTTATATAGCACTTTTTATTCATAGACTAAATTAGCACATATTTTACAAGTATTTATTAGGCATCGTGAGAATTGAATGAGTCACTTTAAGTTGCAAAGAATAAACCAGAAGCATTTATTGCTATTGTATCATTGGATGGTAGAGTTATTCTTATTATCATGAATAGTAATGATTCATAGAGCATTACACATTCTTCCATCTCAAAATAAGATCTTATAATCATATATAATCATCAGGGTATAGTCAATGGCTCTTTATAAACAGCTTTAGAAATAGCTGTGCCTGGAAGATTCATTTGTAGCTTATGTGACTGGCAGAATTCCTGAAATACAAGCCACATTACTTGTAGGGATTGGTGACAGGCTCCAGCTAACTGAATACACAGGATCTGATGGTCAATTCCAATTCTACTTAGGTTGTGTAGATATGGATGTAAACGAGGTCAGGTCATTGTGGCTGACATGAAGCATAAAAAGCAGAGACTTCAAGGAGTTATTCTCAATTGAAAGGGACATAAAATAATAAGAAAACAATTCTAGGCAAAACAGAAGAGTAGCAACAAGAGACATGAAAGAGGAGAGAAAAGAAAAAAAGAAAGAATAATGATGAAGGGGGCAGCCTTAACCTGGGGGTGAGGGAGGGGGTTGGAAAACGTGCCTAAAATTGCCAATAAGTTAAGATATGAATCTATCCAGTTCTGGATTACCCAGATAAATATGTTAGCGATCACAACCTAAATGCATAATGAATTATGTTTGTTAGTTCATTGCATTCATTAAAAATACATTAAAACTAAAACAACAGCTAAGACATACACATTTTGCAAGACACACATCAGATAGGATGTGAATTTAGAATGTGTGCAGGCATGCAAACGGAGGCACATTTTCTCCAGAAAGTCTTAGGTTCATGAAACCATGTCCATATGTTTGGCTTTAAAATGTAGGTCCCTTGGTCTTACAAAGAATATTTGTGTTCCGTCTGGGCATGAGAAATCGTGTCTAGAAGATATTACTTACTAACTGGAGTACAAGGACCTTAGGACATTTTATAGTTTTGCAGATATGACACCATAATTAATTTTTTTTGAGTCTAGGATTTTAGGACACTTTAGTTAACAGGCACAGTGTCCCTATAGGGTCAGACTCTGTTCAGTTGATGCCAAGTTGTTAATGCTCCACTCCCTCTAAGAATTTCTCAAAATGTGATCTTCTAGATCAGAAACATATACCTAGATCTGACAAATCACTTGAAGACATTGATAATGTTTGTCTTACTGTTAAGCTTCCCTCAGCAATTCTAAGATTCCAACCAGCATGTCAATTGTGTCTTTCTTTTTCCAGACCCCCTTCTTTTTTTTTTTTTAATTTTATTTACTTACTTAACAGAGAGATACAGAGCACAAGTAGGCAGAGCAGTAGGCAGAGGGAGAGGGAGAAGCAGGCTCTCTGCTGAGCAGGGAACCCGATGAGGGCTCCATCCCAGGACCCTGGGATCATGACCTGAGCTGAAGGTAGGTGCTTAATGACTAAGCCACCCAGGTGCCCCAGACCCCTCTTTGCTTGGGATCTAGCAAGGAGTAGTTAAGAATAAGTCATGATTCGTTGGGCAGCTACACTGTTAATTTAATTGTAACACAGCCTTTCTAAGAGAAAAACAAAATTTTAGCAACGCTGTTTTACTTTTAAATACTGATTAACTAAAACTGATGATAATGGCTTTTTATTAAACTGAACTTACCAATATAACATGTGAAAAATTCATCTCATTATAATACCCCCATCCAGTTTTGTTTGTTGTTGTTTAATCTAGCAGGACGGCACAATTATTTGGCTCACTGCCATTTTTTTAAATTAAGTTTTTAATTTTAATTCCAGTACAGTTAACATACAGTGTTGAGCTAGTTTCAAATGTATGCCATTTTTTAAAATTTAATTTTCTTCTGGTCCTATTTCTGTGTAAGTGTTACCTCACCTCTCCTTCTACTCATATGACTCCTCCCAGGAAACCTCTGAACCTATAATTTCTCTCTGTCACAGTATCCTCTTGAGCCTGTTTTAGCCACTATCCTAATTTAAACAACAACAACGACAACAAAACCTTCAGAGAGAGAGCTAAAATAGTGTTTTGACTAAATATCTGGGTTCCATGGTCTAGCCAAGTTGCCACATAAAATTAACTGTCACAATTTTGTTTCTCACTATTTTGATAATTATGTCTATTTGAATAACTGTGAGTTGAAGAATAATATCAAGAGCTGATGGCAAAACTAAATAAGCAAACACACACAAAGTTTATCTAGAGCATAGCTTGAAATCCAGTTCAGAGCAGAATTTTTTTTAGTGTTAATAAAATAAAGTGGGAATATTGTGTAGAAACAATAATTACAGAGGTTAAAGAGCACGTTTCAAGCCATAAGCATGAGACAAACATAGTAGTAAGAGATGAAAATAGGAAAAAACTGACATTCCAGTTGGCATTTTTCTCAACTATTAAAATAATGGGGCAAAGTGAGATAGTCTCAAATTCTTTCCTTTCCTCTCAAGTCTTTGTTCAAATAAATTTTCCTTTTGCCTGTCCTGACTACCTATTTAAAATTTGAACTCATCCTTCTTTCCCCATAGCACTCTTCATTTCCTCCTCCCTGCCAGGCTTTTTCCTTTCTCCCTAGCACTTGTAATCTGTTGACATACTGTCTAAGTCATTTATCTGCATATTGTTTACTGTCTGTCTTCCCTCTGTTATGATGGAAGTTCAAAAAGGGTGGTTATCATTGTACATTTTCTTCCCTGATGGATCCCTTGTGTTTGGAACAGTGTCTGGTATATAGAAGATGCTCAAGAAATATTTGTTGAGAAATATATGACTGTCTGCTTTCTCCAAACAATAGCAGCCAATCGTATCATGTCACTTTCTACCTTTCCAGTGGCCAAAATGGAAATTCCATTTTCCCTCATGACTTAGACAGTCATACATGAATCACTTTCACCTTCCTCTGTGTTTCCTCTCACTCTGCGCTTTCCTCCCCAACTAGGCTGACTTTCTTTCAGCTTTTCACATATGCCAAATTTGCTCTTGCCTGAGGACATTTGTTCTAGCTGGCCCAACTGCCTGGATCCCTTTCCAACTGATCTTTGCCAACATGGCTTTGTTATTTAGATTTTGGCAGAAATGTCACCTTTTTAGCAAAACCTTTTCTGGCTACCCAATCTAAAAGAGCCATCCTGTTACCTGACATAACTGCATAGTATTTTAATTATTGACATACCATATATCATTAAGTGATCTTTTTTTCAGTTTGTCTGTTTTATTTTCTGTCTCTCTTGTATTAGCATGCCAGCCTGTCAAGCACAAGGGTCTAATCTTTTTTTTTCTTTCTCTTTTGTGTCCCTAATGTGTTGAGTAGTGTCTGACACGTAGTAGGCTCTCAATAAATATTTATTAAATATAATAAGAGATCTGACATATAAATCTTTAACACATTGACGTTGTCAATATAGTCTCACTTTTTAATTAACTAGATTAATTAATCTAGTTAATTAAAGTGACAGCTCTTTGCTAAGAAATATGGGAATATAAACAAATCTAACTGACATATTACTGGAGGCAGCAACTCCTAAATTCTGGCCGCCCTAATCTGCTCAGAGATATGAGGTATTATATAATCCGATAAACAAAAGATAAAACCATTTATTGGGAGTCTGTCTTTTTAATTTGAAGGCAAAAGGAATATAAACCCCTATAACATAACAACAGATTTCAAAAGTAGAGAAGCATGTTTTATGTTTTCCAGTTTCTCGTCCCACCCATGTTCCATCCTCATCAGAATTCACCTCCTACTGAGGACCCTGATTTTCATATGTCCAGCTATCTAAAATTAAATATCACAATTTCCAGTCCTCCTTTCTGCATTGTTCAGACTCCCTTCCAATTCAGGACCAGTTATTTTTCAGCTAGATATGTTTTAAAGAGTAGTTACACAATGTGCCAGTAATCTTACATATCAAAAGTGCTAAACAGAGGCATGGGAATGCTTTTAATATAGGGCAGGATTTGAGGAAAGCTGGTTATACAACACATGTGGATAGTTACATAAATATCATAAATAAGTATCTCAGATAGAAAGAAAAGTCATAGGACAGTGTGAAATGGCACCAATAGAATTGTTATAGTCTTTTTGCATGGGTAGAACACAGGTTGGGGTATTCAGTAAATTTTTGATAAAGCAGGTGCAATCTCAGTTGGTTTTCGAAAATGGGTAGGATTTGTAACAATTCCTCTGGAACAGTAAATGATAAATATTTTCTGAATGCAATGAGATTAGAAAGAAAGTATATTGAACTGGTTTTGAATGACAGTTGAAGGAATTTGGATATTTGATATATTCAATGAATGAATATGGAATGCTTTTTTTAAAAAGGAAATGACATGAAATTGAATCCACCACAATTGTGGAAGTTATTTGCTACATAATAGCTGAAATTTGAAAAGTGCATTAATTAATTAAAAATTGAATATAGTTTTTTTTGGGAAAAACTATGGCCCTAAAGACATGCTGGCTTTTATAGAACAAGAAAAGAGAAGAAAAAAAAATAGAAAAAAGATGATAGGGAAGATGAAAAACTCAAAAGAGTCCCATTTCCAATTCTAACTGACTGGAGACAAGTGTTAGCTAAGTACCTAGGCAAATGAAGCAAATACTCTCAAAACATAGACAAATTTCATGATCTTCAACAAAAGTGGTATCTTTCTCAATCATTTTTTTATGATACAACTGGTATTAACATTCATTTACCTTAAGCTTGACTATGCTTTCCATCTCTTGTAATAGAAAATGAATTTCTAATAATTAGACTTACCCATCCTCTTACTGAAGCAAACAAACAAACAAAAAAAAAACACACTCATTTTACTGTCACAACCAATAATTTATTTTTCTTTCATAATCTTAAAGAACTTTACCATAAGACCTTGGGTATGTTTTGATAAAGGATGGCCTAAGAATTTATCTAAAGTTTTACCGAAGTAAGAGATTGTGATTAACATAAGTTGTTGTTTTCTGAAATTACAGGCACTTATTTCTCTTTGCATCCAAATATGCTACTTTGTTTTGTTTACTCAAGAGAAGTCTGTGTGAACCTCTTAAATTTAGATGCCATGAATGCATATAGAAACATAGAAATATAAAATATATAGAATAGAATGCATATAGATCCATAGAAATATAAAAATAAAGTCATAAGGCTCATAAAAGATAAGAGTTATTTAAAAAATGCACAGCCCTTCAGTCCTTCTTGATTAAGAGGTTACCCAGAAAAGCAGGCACAAAGGGATTTCATGGCTCTACTTCATTTAGAATTCTTAGACCTAGGACTGGATGTGAGAATAAGGCTGGATGTGGCAAAGCTGTAGAGAGTGAGAAAGGTGTACTTGGGAATTACAGATGATTGAAACATTTGTTTTATAAGAACAGGCAAGGAACCCTAACTAGATTGAAACATCTTGAAATGAGCTGACTGACCACACAATACTGGTGTCATACCCAAGAGAGATTTCTGATACAATTTTCAAAGGACAAAGATTGTTTAGATTGCCTATCAATCCATCTATCAGAGGAAGGAGACTGCTAGGTGATTAAGCTGTTCATTTTGATACCCATTTCCATCCACTCATTCATTCAATAAATATTTATTCAAAGCCTTTGCAGTGTGCTCAACAAAGGAATTAATGTCCTTATGAGCGGGGTAGAAGACCGTGAACATGGCAAGGAGAATATAATTGATTACTTGTACTAACAATAAAAAAAATTAAGCAGGAAGAAAATATAAGACATAAAGTGTATGAGGAAATTTGAAATTTTAGATAGGTGGTCAGGGAAATCTCAACTGCAAGGGAAATTATTGTTTTGACTTGAAGGAAGTGAAGGAGCAGCTAAGCCATGATCTTTCAAGAAAGTGTGAGAACCATCTGTCTTCCCGGACTTGTCTATACAAGCTGAAACCTCTGCTCACAAAATAGGCCTGATTCTTCAATGCATTTTTGTGTCTCGATTTGCTATTGCCTGGAATAACTTTCTTGCATTTCACATGTGCATCTTTCAAAATCTACCAGTTTTTGATAGCCATCAGGTAAGAATGTAGCTATCACTTTTGGATTTTCGATTTCTTGAGGTCATAGTCTATTTACTTTTCACCAATGAAAGCATGAAGGCCATGCTTTGCACACAAGTATTTGCATATAAACTACTTAAACATGCATGTAGTGTCAACCTTAGACTTGTGATACAGAAAATCACCTAGAAATCTTGGAGGTATTGGAAAAAATTCTGAGAAGCAAAGAAAACACAAAACAAAACAAAAGCAACATGCTATGATTTACCTGAAGCATGAAAGATCAAATACACACAGTATGGTATAAGTATCAATAGCATTGCTTGAGCACCTGCTAGACACTAAGTACTATGAGTTATAGAAGGCAAAGTGGAGAAGATATCATTCTTCCTCATGCTAAGCTCACAGTATGATATAAATAAGAGACACACACAACCAGAATAGATCAAGCAATACAAGGTTAAATGCTGAAATTATGTGCGGAGTAAGGAAACTTGTGAATTCCTTAGGCCATATATGGGTCCCCAGAGCTATTTACTCCCCAAGGCAGTTGAGTAGTTCTTCCTTTGGCTATACAATTTCTTCAACTAGATATTACATTATATTCCTCTCTTGTGTTACGATTTATTAATAACTAAAACCTATCCATCAGGAAACTTTGACACCTGCATAAACAACTAGACTCTGCTTCATATTTATAGAAGCGAGCTTGAAAGTTTAGGTGTAGCAATAGGAGAACTAGTTATTTTATCTTTTCAGTTAAGTTAATTATATGTATCCTTACCTTTCAACATATTATTTATTGGCTTCCTCAGCTACAATAGTGTTCCAGAAGTCAATATATCAAATAGTCATATATCCTGTAACTATTCTTCTCTAATTTAGTTAGAGGCTGCCACATATTGCAAAGCTACTTCAGGATAACAGGATGCGGTTCTCTTCCATTAGAAACAAAAGCAATTACTCAAGGAGAGGAACAGTGTCTCCATTCTGCCTCTGTTGTATTATCCAAATTAGAGTTCCACCTTTATGAGAGATTGCTGGCCTCAAAATTGCTAGCTTATTGCAGTTGCCCAGTGATTCACCTCATTTCTGAAGTTAAACCTGTTTATGCCGTAATTGTAGTTTATGTACTTTTATGATTTTCAATTATTTCAAGACTATAAGAATATGGTTCAGATGTTGTGAAGAAGGTATCAAGCTGTTTACTCTCTGGTGAACTCGAAGAGTTAGAAAAATTCCCTACTCTTTGCCTCCAGCACTGCTTCTCCTACTTAATCTTGGTTGTCAAGTAGTGTATTTTTAGACTTTTGTTTTCAACTGTGTATCCCTGTTCTTAAAACACTTCTATGTTGAAGATTCAGCCTTTGGTTTAGAACCTGAACAAGCATGTACTTACCTGATCCTCTGAATAGTTCTGTGCCCTTCTTATATGTACTTTGCCATTATAGACTTGTGCAACGCAAATGATCACTTTTGAAATTATTTCCTGTCTTTCTCTGACAATGACTCCTTGAAGGAAGTGACCATGTCTTCCCCTTTGCTCTGTGCAATAGGATGAATGAATGAAGTTTTTGGGTCATCTTTCAGACTGCTTTTTTGCTTTTCACTGTCATTGTAGTCACCACTCCTTTTGCTTCTCCCAAGTGATGCCATTACTCCCTCTTTTCTGCAGCTTCTTCAAAGCCATCAGTGTCATGAAAGCCAATTCAGAACAAGAGTTGGCTTCGGCCATGCTTTCTTTTTTATTTTGCATGAATGAAAACAAAATCTACTCTTTGATAAAAAATAAAAATGATGAAGAATATGAGGTTTGTCTTTGAAATGTTATATATCACATTTATCAACCCTTCTGCCCTTTTCATATGTTGAAAATCTTTTAATATGACTCTGTTTTCCTCTGCCATTCCTGCTCTTTTTTCCCCCACTCAATCTTCCACTTTTCTCTGTTCTCTTTTCCTTTCACTTTCTTCTTCCCTTTCTCTATTAACATGCTGACCTCAACTGTTCCTTTATAGGCTCTTAGATTTTATAGAGCACATACAGATAAATGTAGCCATGTGAATATAGTTCAGCTCTCTGATGTTTATGTACCAACAACGGAGCAGACTGTTCTACCATCCCTCATGCTGGCTCAACCTAAGTAACTAAAATACTCTGCTTTCAGAATAGATTTCAGGGTCTTTTTTGGGAATTTAGCCTAGGAACTAGGACCTCTTTATTTGTTCCCAGTCGCTGGCGTTAGTCATGCTACAAAACAGAAGAATCATAGTAGTGTTATTCAAGCAATTGTTGGCATACTCTTCAAATTCTTGCTACAACATCCTGTCTGCCAATTGTTATGGATATCAATATCAGTACTAGTCTGGGTTTAACATACTCCTTTATCTGGAGATTTGGGCAAACTGGTGACACTCCTTGGAAGCAATCTGTGAAAGTATAATAGAAGCCCAATTTCCAGCTCCCTCCACTTTCCTGTAAGCTCTGCTGACTTCTGTCACCATATGCCAGAGACACTGTCTCATGATAATAACATGGTAATTGCATATATTTTAAGTTGTATGTTATTTCAATAAAAATAATTTACCTGCCCTGAAAGAAATTTCTGATCAAAGCAGGAATGAAAAAGAACAATAAATCTCTTGCTTTGTAGGAGTTAAATGTAGGGAGAGGGGAATGAGAGGGCCAGTTCAGTCAGTTCATAGCATGCAGTTAGGATATGTCCTTATTACGATATACTACATCCTGGCCAAGAGAAAAAAAGTTGACTTACTCAAGGTTAGAACATTTTCCAATAGTGATGTATATTCTTCATGTTGGAGGTACAACAAAATGAGAAGAGAAAAAGGAAACAAAAGCCGATTGATATTATAAATAATATTTTTTTGCAAACTGCTTACTAATATGGGACATTACAATAGAGTAAAATGATGTAGTAAATAGTATAAACTAATTTTATTGTAAATGTTATTGAATAACAATGGTAAACAACATAACTATGCTTAAGCTTCTAGTTTACACAATATCCTGAATATATGCTTATATAAATTTATTAGAAGTATCATTGCTTCTGAATCATTTATCAGGCTGTGTATTATGACTATAATATCATCTCTACAGCACCTTTCTGGCGTTTTTCTTATTTCGTTCTCTTCATTTGTAAAATTTAACTGGTAAATTATAAAAGATATAGTCAATATCTGGGCCCACATCTGGTTTATCAATTCTACTACTATGAGAAAGGGATAATTGCATTGCCATATTCTAAAGATTGTATTAAAATGACATGGTAAGCTTAAACAAAACACTATTAAAGGGAGGAGGTATTTGCTTCTTTGCATCTACTTTATTCATAGAAATTTAAAGAAAAAAGTAACAAACATGAAGAAAGGACTCTTGATAAAATTTAGAAGAGAACATTTCCTACCTGGAGCGACAGGATGTCTCAGTTGGTTAAGAGTCTGTATTCAACTCAGGTCATGATTCTGGGGTCCTGGGATGGAGCCCTGCTTCCCTGCTTGGCAGGAGCCTGCTTCTCCCCCTGTCCCTGCTCCTACCCCCACTGGTGCTCTCTCTTGCTCACTCACTCTCTGTCAAATAAGTAAATAAAATCTTAAAAACAAAAATTCCTACCTGAGATTTTAAAACCTCCTTAAACTTATGAAAAAAGTAGTGATACCATTCAGTTCTTTGTTAGCTAATCCTAACTACTCATTCCCTGAATGTCGTCATTTAAGGCAGTTGACTTTTAGAATTTGCTGTCACATAGAAAAAATGTTATATGTTGTAAGCTGGAGATTGGAGTAAGAAATTCCTAAAAGAAGTAATACTCGGATGAATTTTCAAAAAAGAAAAAAAAAAGATATATTCAGTAGAAGAAAAGGTTCTAATATTCCCTGACAAATGCTCACAGGCAGAGAGGTGCATGTATTTCACTAAGCACTCAAGTTAAAGTGAGAAATGAGACTAAGTAGGTAGTGAGGGCTTGATGATAAAAACATCTAGAACTGTAGTCAAGGAGATTGGACTTTATCTTAAAGATTACCTTGTAGTATTTTTTTAAGTTTTTATTTATTATTTGACAGAGAGAGACACAGGGAGAGAGGGAACACAAGCAGGGGGAGTGGGAGAAGGAGAAGCAGGCTTCCTGCTGAGCAAGGAGCCCTGTACAGGGCTCCATCCCAGAATGCTGGGATCATGACCTGAGCTGAAGGCAGATGCTTACTGACTGAGCCATCTGGGTGTCCCCTTGTAGTTCTTTTATTAAAAGATTTTATTTATTTATTTACTTATTTATTTATTTGACAGAGCACAAACACAAGCAGGGGGAGTGGGTGAGGGACAAGCAGGCTCCCCACTGAACAGGGAGTCTAATGCGGGGCTGGATCCTAGGACCTTGGGATCATGACCTGAGTTGGAGGTAGACACTTAAATGACTGAGTCACCCAGGCACCTCTACCTTGTAGTATTTTAACCTGAAGTTTATTGAAGTAATTTATTGTAGTATTTTGACCTATAATTTATTAAAGTATTTTTAATTTTTGAAGTACATATTAAGTATACTTATTGTAAATAATAAGTAATTTATTCAAGTATTTATTGAAATTTATTGAAGTATTTGTTGAAGTATTTAATATATAAAAAAGGACAATGCTTCCATTTCTATTTTTGGCAGTGTCATTTGGATAACGGAGGATGGAATAGACTGAGAGGATACATAGGCAGCTACCTCTGTGTTAGTGGCAGTGGGCATGGTTCTAGACCTGAGTGGTGGCAATGGAAGCAGGGAGAGATATCTAAAGTATGGGATGTGGGAACCCTGGATAAAAACAAAGGACAAGCAGAAGGTATTTTCCAAAAGATGGATTGAATGATGGATTTTCTAGTTGGCATGCACTGGGCCAGAGAAAATGGGAATAGATGGGTTTGGAGAGAGAAAGAGGTATTATGAATTCAGCTCTGGAGAGTTCAGGTTTCCTAACTGTAATTCTGTAACTGCAAGTTAATTCTCTACTTAAACATTAATTATACAAATACCATATGTTTACAAAATGCTTCCTGCAGCTGCCTCTTAATGTTTGGGGAATACTTCATGTCTCTGCTGGTCTGGTGAAAGGCTGCCTTTTTAGTCTTTAGCAGAAAAAGAACAACATCTAGACAAACTGCTCCCCTAAAGGATTTCCACTACTGCTCAAAAAATCTTGCTTATGTTGTCATATTCTGTTTTTCTAAGCATTAGTGGGTAATAGCATAAGACCTGTATCCAGTTTGACTTGGTTCATAATCCCAATTTGTAGAGCTAGAAACTTTGTGGCCTGTACCATGTCTTACATTTTCTTTACTTCAGCTTGCTCATTCACTAAAATAAATAAAATGAAAAAAATAATAGATCCTACCAATTAAAATTGGTTTAATGTATAAAATGAGTTCTCAACAAATGTTAGGTATTATAAATGTCAATATCTGTGGTTAAAAGTTTATACTCATTCTCTTCCTTAGATTTTGAAATTTAACCATTTAGTGTAGCTTTACACTCATAGATAATTAAGAACATATGACTAGCTTGCTACATTGTAAGATCATATGAAATCAATCGTTAATTTTTGAGAGGGAATCCTCAGGCATGATTCTAGAGTAAAGATGAGGAGATCCAAACAATAAAGGATGAATGTTGAAGAAGTAAATCTCTATTACCCATGGGGATGGTTACAAGTTTAGGATTTTAAGCTTCTAGAAATTCTGCTGAGGTGAATGTAGGGAATAAATTAGTAGATGAAGGTCTGTCTACAAATTTCACAGATGGTTTTTGCTGCTGGAAAACTACTGTACATCAACCCCGGAGGTAAGATCATTATTTCTAAATCAATAGTTTTCAACCGTGCCCATGCATCAGAATCTGACTCTGATTTCACCAGTCTGAGGCGTGGCTTTGGCATTGAGATTTTAAAATATCCCCAGAGATTCCAATGGCAGCCATCTTTGAGAACAATTCCTTTAATGTGATTATTTCACATTCTTCCCATCTGAATTCCTGTTATAGAGTTTTACAGTGAGTTACAAAAACAGAGAATACAGGGCTTCAATTTTTTTATTTTTTATATTATTCATTTTACAAATAATGACAGCAAATATACATTCTGAGTCAAGAGATAAGGTTATTGTGCTTTACTCAAATTGGAACTGAGAGTTGGAAAGCAATAGAAAAGATCTAAGGTATTCCAATCTTATTTTAATTAAAACAAAATTTATAAATCATTGATATAAATTCCAAATACTAAATAAAATTATCACTTTCATCATGTACCACAAACTAATGTCATTTGTATTTTACACATTCTTCCAAGTCACACTAAGATCCTTGAGAATTTTCTTTCCTTAGCTTTCTTGTTTTTCCAGATATTCTAGGATTGTAGTTTTTGTATATGTATCAATCTTTAAATCGTGATCGTTAGAATAGATTGGCACTGCATAAAGTGTTTACCTCAGGTGGATCTGAAAATTATATTAAACAGAAGAGGAAAAAAATGCAGTATCAAACATAGAAGAATATTATATGGCATACTGTTGAAGCATTTAAAATATCTGGAGTTGATAATATGCAATGTAGTTTGTGAATATATGCTTATGGAATTGTGGAGATAACATAATGTAGGTTCACATTTATTTAACAAGTTTTTACTGATTGTCAACTGTAGATAAAAATCTACTTCAGGCACAGAGGGATAAGGATAAGTTAGGGTATACTGCCTACTCACAGCTTATAAAGAAGATAAATTACGTGTCCCAAAAATATTGCAATTATTTCTCTTGTTTTATACATTTATATGTAAAAAACTTAGTCCAGAACAGTTTAAGACATCTGATGTAAGCAGATTAATGCTCTACCCTGGACGTCCCACCCCCACCCCAAGATGTCCACATTCTTACCTCCAGAATCTATGAATATGTTGTATTAGAAGGAAAAGGGCACTTAGCCTGCACATGGAATTAAGGTTGGTAATCAGCTGACCTTGAAATGGGTTATTATAGAATTGGATTATTCAATAGTTCTAATGTAATCAATCACAAGCGTCCTTATAAAGTGAATGAGGGAGGCGGGAGAGCCAGAGGCAAAGTGAGAAGAGCTGTTGCTGACTATTGATGGCTCCAAAAACAGAAGGGAGCTACTTGCCAGGGAGTGAGGGTAGGGGCCGACTTTTGAAGCTGCCAGAGGCTTCGAAAAGAAAGCTAAACAGCTGACACCTTGTTATTGGCCCAGTGAGACCCATTTCGGACTTCGGACCTCTAGAATGGTAAGATAATAAATTTGTGTTGCTTTAAGCCACTAAGTTTGTGCTAATTAGTTACAGCAGCAATAGGAAATTGACACAGATGCTTAGAGTAATTTAGGAAATGTACCTAGATAAAAAAAAATATTGGAAATATGGAGCAAATATGATACAGAAGGAAATAAAAGTAAAAGAGTTATATGGTGCCAGGAATAAGGTTAACACAGCAATGGTAACTTAAAAATTCTATCAATCAATGCAAAAAGGGAATATGTTCAGCTACAACATTTAAAGGCCTATAAGGGAAAAACAAAAGGACAATTCAGGCCATAGATATATGTTATAAAATTGTCATAGACAAGTTTTTCCCACAATGTATTTGGTGAAATGCCAGTTCAGTCAGATGCTTTGTCCAATATTTGCCTCATAGATCAATGCCCCATTTTATCTAATGCTGCTTGAAGCATTTTTGATAAGAAATTTTTCATGTATTTCTACCAAGTTTTCCAAAAGTTACTAGGCATTTGTCATTAGTACTTATTTTGTCATAGAAGCAGTGTTGTATCGCAAACTGTATTTTAGGAATACAGAAATACTATATTTTAGGTTTATAGGAATACTATAGGATAATTAGTAATTTTTAATAATTAGTGCTGTGTTACTCAGACGAAAGAAAGACTATTTCCTGGTGCCATCAGAGGAGTCTTTATCACATAAACTTCAGGGCTGAGGCCCGATGAGATTGGGGCAAGGATGGAGCATAGGGAGTGGTTTTTGTGTTTTTGTTTTTGTTTTTTTTAAGATTCCATTTACCTATCTGACAGACAGAGATCACAAGTAGGCAGAGAGGCAGGCAGAGAGAGAAGAGGAAGCAGGCTCTCCACGGAGCAGAGAGCCCGATGCGGGGCTCGATCCCAGGACCCTGGGATCATGACCTGAGCCAAAGGCAGAGACTTTAACCCACTGAGCCACCCAGGCGCCCCGGGAGTGTTTTTTTTTAAGGCAGATCAGTGTGAGCAGGAATATCAACATGGAAAAGGCGTATATGTTACAGGGATGCTAAATTGACTTGATTAGGGGAATCAAGAGACATATAGAAGCTGATAAGTTGGAAAGAAAGTGTGCAAATACATCTGGAGGAAATCTGTATATAAAGATAAGGAATCTGAAAATTATTCTGTTGATATAGGGGTTGGGAAATTGATGATTTTCAAGCAGAGAAGTAAATTGTCCAAATCCTTGCCTTAAAAAGACTAGCCTGGCATTTTTAAACAGGGTGATGGGTTTAGAATTGAGAGAACCTGAGAGTGGGAAATCTTCTAAACAATCTTTTCAAGGTATGAAATAATAGGCTTTTAACTAGGATACAGGTGGAGGAAATAAGTAGCAAATTTGAGAGCTATTATAAAAGAATAAAAATAATCAAGACATTTTAAATTAATTGGATGAAAACCAACTATTAAAGAGAAAGATTTGGCATGAAATTCTTTGTGCATAGATACTCTACCACTGAGAGGTGCATGTATGCAACACTCTTCTCAGGTCCACAAATGATCCATAATCTTTCATTATTTCATCCAACCAGTATGCTTACTCATTAACTTATTCATGTAGCAAGTATCTTTTGAATTTATTGTGTCCTACATATTATGATGAGACTTGGGATACAATAAGAGACATGATTATATGTGTGTTTATTTTCTTTAGGAAAGGAGCTTGCCAATTATTCAGTCTCACAATATGTTTCAATCTAGAAAGGCAGTAACTTTGTGGGGGACAGGCACACTCTAGCTTTCTTCCCCTCTCTATTTTCCCCTTTAATCAGTTCATTTCTTAAGGTAATAACTCTTGAATACTTGCTACTTGCCATGAATGTGTGGATTGTGCTGGTGTATTGTATGCATGTGTGCATGTGGGTGTGGGTGTTGTGCATATGTGTGTTGCATGTGCCTTGCTTCTGTGATGTGTTCATATGCATCAGAAATGAGAGTGTGGGCTGTGGTATATAACCTGGAGATATACTGTTCAGTTGTCTGTACTGTTCAGCTGATAGGCTGGTTATGAGCCCCCAAGACTCTGCTAATACCATGGATCAGTGAAGCAGATCCTTTTGTTTGTTTGTTTGTTTGCAAATTACTCGTTGTCATATGGTTCCTCTTCCCCCTGCAAAGATTGCTTTCTGAAATAAATGCATAGTAATGAAAAGGAGAATATTCACATTTAATAAATCATCCTTATAGCAGAAATTTTGTGGCCTTCCTTTGTGTTCTCCACTCCTGAGGAGTAGAAATATGATTAACATTTCCAGCTGAGCCAGCATGCAGTGTAAGGACTGTTTAGATTACTAACTTCTGAAAGATCTTAGAGAAAATAGGTTGAGAGACACTAGAGACACTAAATACCTTCTTTTCCATGATATTTGTAGTTCACTAATATACAATGCCTTAAATGTCACTGATGAAAAATTGTCATTATATTTTCTAAACACTCGTACTTTTTTTTTTTTATTTTTAATATTATTTTGGGGGCACCTGGGTGGCTCAGTGGGTTAAGCCACTGCCTTTGGCTCAGGTCATGATCTCAGGGTCCTGGTATTGAGCCCTGCATTGGGCTTTGTGCTCAGCGGGGAGCCTGCTTTTCCCTCTCCCTCTGCTTGCCTCTCTGCCTACTTGTGATATCTCTCTCTCCCTCTATCAAATAAATAAATAAAATCTTTAAAAAAAATAAATATTTTTTAGTGCAGTTTTAGGCTCACATTAAAATTGTGAAGATTCAGAGATTTCCCATACAGTCTGACTCCACACATGCATAGCCTTCCCACTATCAACATCCCCTACCAGAGTATGACATTTGTTACAACTGATGAACCTACATGGACACATCATTATGGACCCAAAAGTTTGTCGACCCAAAGTCCACAGTGGTTTGCCCTTAGTGCCGTACACTTTATGAGCTTGGACAGATGTGTAATGACATGTATCCACCGTTATAATATCACATAGAGTATTTTCACTGCCCTAAAATCCTCTATGCTCAGCCTATTCATTCCTTCCTCTCACCTCAATTCCTGGCAACCACTGATCTTTTTCCTATCTCTGTAGTTTTGTCTTTTAGAATGTCATATAGTTGAAGTCATACAGTATGTAACTTTTCCAGATTAGCAACTTTTACTTAGTAATATCCATTTAAGTATACTCCATGTCTTTACTTGACTGGATAGCTCGTTTCTTTTTCCTGCTGAATAATACTTCACAATATTATTTCATTGTTTCATAATAATATTTTATTGTCCAGGGGGTGCTTGGGTGGCTCAGTGGGTTAAAGCCTCTGCCTTTGGCTCTGGTCATGATCCCAGGGTGCTGGGATGGAGCCCCATGCCAGGCTCCCTGCTCAGTGGGGAGCCTGCTTCCTCCTATCTCTCTCTCTGCCTGCCTCTCTGCCTGCTTGTGATCTCTCTCTCTGTCAAATAAAGAAATAAAATCTTTAAAGTAATAATAATAATATTTTATTGTCCGGATAGTTGCATTTTTTGCTTGCTTGCTTGTTTGTTTTTTATACATTCACCTATTAAGGACATTTTTGGTTGCTTCCTAGTTTTGGCAATTATGAAGAAATCTATTCTAAACGTCTACATGCAGATATTTGAGTGGACAAAAGTTTTCTCAACTCTTTGCATAAATACCAAGAAGCATGATTGCTGAATCATATAGTAGGAGTATGTTTAGTTCAGAGTTGTCTTCTGAACTGATTCCCAAGTGCCTGTATCACAGGTCTGCATTCACACCAGCAATGTGTATGAGTTTCTGTGTCTCTACATTGTCTGCAGCATTTGTGGTTGAAGGTGTTCCAAATATTGGCCATTGTAATGGATATGTGAGGTGTCTGTTAGGGATTTTGGCTCGTTTTTAAATCACATTGTTTTCCCATTGTTGAGTTTAAAAGTTTTGTCTATTGTGTATAACAGCTCTTTATCAAATGTATCTTTTGCAAATATTTTCCCCCAGTCTGTAGCTTGTCTTCTCATTCTTTTAGCATTGTCTTTTGCAGAGCAGAGGTTTCTAATTTTAATGAAGTCCAGGTTATCAACTTTTTTCTTTAATGGATCATGCCTTTGGTGTTGAAACTATGCCACAGCCAAACCCAAGATGATACGGGTTTTTTCCTAGGTTATCTTCTGGAAGTTTTATAGTTTAGCATTTTATATTTACATGTGTGATCCACTTTGACTTAATTTTTAGGAAAAGCCCAAGGTCTATGTCTAGATTAATTTCTTTTGCATGTGGGTGTTCGGTTGTTCCAGAACCATTTGTTGAAAAGACTATCTTTGCTCAATTGTATTGCCTTTGTTCCTTTGTCAAAGATCAATTGACTATATTTATGTGATTCTGTTTTTGGACTCTATTCTGTACCACTGATCTAATTGCTACCTTTCACTGATACCACAGTTTCTAGGTTATAGTGGGTTTATTAATTTTTAAATATAGTTTTCACCCCAAGATCAGCACATAGTGTCCTATTAAGTGTTTCCCATGGCTGGTAAATGAGGAATATCACATAAAGTCACCTAGAGTGACTTTTCTACAAATAGTAGTGAATGAACCACTTCTTTAACTTCAAGTTCTCATAACCCACTGTACATAAAGAGATTTCTCAGGTATTGTCCGGGGTAAATTATGGTTGATGGATATGTATGTGCTTATGTAGCTATGTGTGTGCATATGTATAAGTGGAGTGTAAGACACCATTTTAGGTTGTTAAAGCATTCTGTTCATTTCTGTCAAGGATACATACAGCCATGCTATTTAATCAAACTGGGCAAGCTTACCTTTGTTATGGAGTGCTTGCATTTTAGATCCTTAACACTAAGAAAAGCATTGTTTCTTTGTTTATAATAGATTGGGTACTATATTTATTTATAGCTTATTAAAATAGAGGTAATTTTGTGGAGATTTATTTTGAGTATTTTCCCATGGATGAATATTACAACATCTAAAAATCCATTTTAATTTATATTGACTACTTATTATTCAAATTCAAGATTAATATAACCTTTTTCTTTACCACTTAATATCTCTCCACTAATTATATCAATATTTCTATTAGTATTGAAAAATATTTAAAGGGCTATTGATTATTTTCCATGCCTGTCACGGCTGATTCAGTCTCTACTTTCTATATGACTATCCCTTTAATCTATCTTGTCTCAGACCCAGGATCGGGCTATGGCAACAGTGTTTGTAGAAGAGCTGTCAAAGAAACCTCATTGATTCTTACTTTTGCTAGGTTGGGAAACCAATGTGAATTGTTATTTTTTATCCAAAATCAAGCCTAGAATACAAAGGAAACATTGGCTTTTTAAGAATATTTTTATTGTGATTAAATTTTCATCTACTAAAATGTAAACATTTATATGTACGGTTTGATGACTATTTAAATAAATGTAAACACCATTGCTACCCTAATCATGATATGGATATTCTATAGAAAATTCCCTCATGGTCCTTTAGGCAATCCACACACCCTCTCTTACCCATGACGCAGGCAACCACTGATAATGATTTCTGTCATAACTATAGATTTGTTTTGTCTGTTGTAGAGCTTCAGTCTGTATAATCATATGATTTTTACCTTTTTATCTGGCTTTTTTTCATTCAACATGTTTCAGGGATTCATCCATGATTACATATTTACCAGCCATTTCTTCTTTTGTTTTGGTGATACGATTTCCTTGAACTAATATAGTAAAAGGTTTGCCAATGAACCTGTTGATGAACATGATTTTGTTTCTAATTTTTAACTCATAAATGAAGTTACTATGAGGATTCTTGGTATAGACACGTATTTTTCTGTTTTTGTGCAATTACTTAAGAATGAAATTGCTTGGCCATACTGTAAGCATATGCTGAAATTTATTTTTAAATAAATAAGATGCCTGAACTGTTTTCAAAAGTGGTTGTTTCATTTCACAATACCACCAATTGCTCCACATCCTAACCCTTGGTATTGTTGGTCTTTTATTAATTAATTGTTAATTAATTAATTTATCTTAGCCATTCTAATAGGTATGAGATAGTATCTCATTGTTATTTTTATGGCAATTCTCAATGATTAATGATGTTGATTGTCTTCATGTGCATGTTAGCCATTTGTATATCTTCTTTTGGGAATATCAGTTTAAGGCTTTGCCTTGATCCTTTTTTGTTGTTGGTGTTGATTTATGTCTATCCTTATACCAGTACTTACACTGTTTTGATTAGTGAAGCTTTATAATAATTCTTGAAAGCAGGTGTCAATCCTTAACTATGCCAGTGTTAAAGAGAGTGTTCTCATTTTTGTTGTCCTATCATTAGAAGCTCTGAATATTAATATGTGGATAAATTTTCTATTTCTAACATCTGTGATGGCCTCTGATATTGAATTGTGGACAATAATATCCATAGATATTGCTAATAATAGTAAAAATAATTATTATTTCATATATATCAAGCACTAAGTATTTTAATTATACTAAACAATTTCTTATACAAGCCTTATCAGTTTGGTGCTATTAATATTCCCATACTGCAGATGAGATAATTGAGGCAAAAAGAAATTAAGTAAATTATTCAAGTTTATAGATCAAATAAGTAGTGACAAAGGAACTGAAGCCTAAGTAAATTGATTACAACATCCAAGCTCTTGCAGCAACTAATAACTAAAGTTATAACTTTAAAATTCTGGTTGGGTGCATCAGTCCAATTTGTTAGAGAGAAACATTAGAGTTAAAATAATTGAACACATTATATGTGTAATGAGGTCAGCTTTTTATGTGTATACTTTTTATAGTGTCCTTCAGAGTCATTTAAGGAGCTCCAATTTTTGACTTAAGCTCGATTCACAGCCTGGATAATGAGAAGCATTTATTTATCTACATACACAACCACCAAATTTATCTATTATGAATTGGGTAAAGAAAGAAACAGATATGTTTCCTCTACTACAATGAAATGGTTAAAATGTTGGTTGTGACTCTAAATATGAATTATTGAGAGTTAAGTTAAGGGAGAATTTAAGGTAAATAATTATGTACAATTGACTTGTAACTTCTGAGTGTGTTTATACAACATGATTTTAAGGAATGCAAAATATGAAATAGGATTTCAAAACACAAGTAGAGAAAATGCTTCATTCCAAAGATCTTCAGAATAGCAGAATCCAATTATCAAGTTGCATTGACTAGTATCTGCAAGTTCTCCATGCTGCCAATGCAACTTTTCTCTTCCACAAAATGACATATCCCACTTACTGAATTCAAGCCTTCCAGACTTCATGAACATAACAATACCGTGTTTTAGAATACGTCCATGGCATTCCCATCTGCATGCAGACTGCACTAAATCTCATAAATTATTTAGTTAAGTGTGAACAGATGACAAACTTGTTTAAATATTTGTTCAAAGATATTGTTTAACTTCCTTAAAAATGCTATATTAGCAGCTTCACAGTTATGCTATGTTAATATTCAACACTGTGGCCTTATCTAATGCCCTAAATAAAGATGGAAAGAAATGAAAATAATCCTTAATAACTTAAGGAATAATGTCAATGAAGTTGGCATAAAAATCACAAAAATTTTTAATGTGTTTGTGTAACTATTAATTACATTATATAAAAAATGTATATATGTATGGCATATATATGTATGTATGTATGTAGATTTAAATATGCATATATATGGCATATATATGTACATATACACATGGGATGGAACAATCATACTTACATATATATGATTATGATTTGAAAATACTTGATCAAGGTTAAATTCCCTCACTGAAGAAATTCTTCTTGTAATATGCTAATTGAGTTGTGAAATTAAGAAAATTAAGATCTCCAACTTGTTTTAAAGGTTTTTTCCAAGGATTTATCTTTATATGTGGTTCATAACCTGAGCAAACCTGGAAATTCAATATAATTAAATAAAACAGCTAATTTCTTGTGGTGCACAGGAAAAGATTTCATAAACTTTAAACCTTGAAATGAAGACAACTCAGGGAACAAATAGTCAAGTCCTCTATTTAACTGCTGAGGCACTGAGTATCAAGGTACATTAAGAATTGCCCCAAATCACACAGTGAGAGCAGAACCAAATTTGCAAGTAATTGCATAACATGAGTAATTTGATGACATGAACCAGTAAATTCTACATTCAGTGATAATACTTTTCTGTTAAACATCTTTTGTAGTTTGTTTATTAATCATGTGTATTAATCACCTGGCTATAACTTGACCAAATGTTCCCAGATGCAAGGATGGAGCCTTTCACTTCCTTTGTGTTCCTCTGGGATTGGGTTAATCCCAGGCACAGAGAAAGCACTCAGTAAGAACTTGCCCAATGATTGTTGGATGCATGTCAGAACAAGCCAAGCAAAGAGGGTCTGAGTGACAACTTCCAGTGCTCACTTACAGCAGCCACAGTCACCATGGAAGCAGGGCTCTCGCCGGAAGTCCCACCACCAGCCTGAGTCTGACTCCTTGTCAGAGGCAGCTTCACTGGGGTCACGGCTGTGTCATGTGTACCATCCTCTCATGCTGTGGTTTAGCAACAACTATACTTACTTCTAAGAGTGGGATTCCTTTTACCAATATTTGAAATCTGTTCTTAGCCATTCATCCTCCGTAGTACACCCAGATATTGACTCAGGGATTTCCAATAGCTGGATGGGACTGGGCATTCTTCTGGTTTCAAAAAAGAAAACCTCATCAAGAGAAGAGTGAATGAATGCAGTTATATGTGCTGTAATATCCTCTGCTGATCAGTTAGTTGGCCTGTGAACCGCAGGGAGAAATGTTGTGCAGCTTATTTGAGGAGGAAACACCTTGCATTCCAATTATTTGTCTTTGTGTTTTGTGTAATGTTTAATCACCTCATTTGGATTTGCCATTGTCTCTGATGTCTTCATCACCTTCATCGTTCACAGTCCACATTCTGATAAAAGTTGACAAGGTACATAAGAGATGAGCTTATTTTTTATTTTACTCACATTTTTTATTATGCATGCATTTATGACTTGTATTTATTTTGAATTATTATTTCAGTTGCTGAAAGTCTTCAGGCTTCATCAGCCCATAGGTACAAATGAAGTCAATTCAATAAGATACCACTTCCTCATAAACCCCCACCTATGGAAAAACAGTAGCTCAGATTCACATTTAAGGTTACTGTGTGTATCCCATCATATGGCTCATGATCTTTATTTCATCCCTCCAGTCACTGACGCTACCACCCCTATTGATCATTCTAGGCTTCCTCTTGGTGATTGCTCTACCTGGACTGCAGTGCTGCCCTGGGCCCACCCTGCTGAGCTCTCCTCCAAACTTCACAGGGGCTGTCACTTTAGCTATGTCTAGCACTGTCACTCAAGCCCTGGGTAGGATGGCTCCTGAAGCTGCCTCTGTCGCTGGTGTTCAATGAAGATCATCATTTTTTGCATCCCACTTCTGTAATCCCGGCAGTGGACAATGGTATTGTTTTTTTCACTCTACCACGAAGTTAAGACAAAGACTCTCTTTCCCCTTTAGTCAGGCTGCCCTGAGCCCTCCACTCAGCAAGACTTCATCCTTGGGTGTCCATGTCAGTCCTTGTAGAGTCTAGATTTAGCAAGAATCCTACTAAATCAGTTTAGAGAGAATACTTTCACCCCTGATAGATACCTGAAAAATTCCTCACCCTTCTCCCCATTGTCCTGTCGATATCTGGTCACTGGTCTACCTTCAGCAAAATTTCCATAAGGTCAGTTCAGCAAGAATCTCCCTAACCTTGTCTCCTCTCAGTAATTTTCTATCCATTGACGTGTTGACTATAAATCCCTATTTTTCCTTTTTGTATTCAAAGTTGAGCTCAATTTCTCTCGTTGTGATAGACTTGACCCCTATCACAGTAGTCTTGAACACAGTCTTCCTTATCATTTTAACATGTGTCAGAAATTTTTCTTTCACAGTAGCACTCTCCAGTAGGTTTACTGTGGTGATGGGGTGGTAGCTTTTTTAAGCACATACTTTTCCTGAACAGGGCATCCCAGTTGAATTCCATGTCTAGAAAGGAACCAGAAAGTGACCCAGAGAGATCACCAGATCATGAGCATACTCTGAATAATAATTTGTGCAGCAATGGTAGTTCTCCTAATATGAATTTCTAAACAACCTTATCAGTAGTTTATATTTATCAATACATATCTCTGTTACTGGCACTAAGCATCTACAAATTTCCAGAAATAATTTTCTTCCATTTTAGATGAATCTCTAAAATTTGAAGATAGAGACGATAATGAGAATTATATTATACCTGTAGTATTAAACCAGAATTTCTTACCAGTGAATACACACACACACACACACACACCCCCCCCACAAACATTTATGTATCTGATTCCTTAAAGACTGAAGCAGTGTTGCATGTACACAGATTTAAATATATGTGTGTATGTATTTATATATGATTTATAGATGTTTGTGTGTATATACAATAGTTCTGCAGTCTTTCTAAACTTGTATATATATGTGGTCCTTGCTTGCTTTACAGTATTCACTTTCATTTCAGGAAGGGTCTTCCAAATAAACATTATTCAAAGCAGTAAAACATTTAAAATTACATTAAGGTAGGATCAGGTATTTTTGCAGTCATAATAGAGCAGGAAAGCAGCATGAAGTGAACAAAGGGCTGCACAGCAGGAAATTTATGCTAGTGAAGAAGCAATTCTCACCTGTTAACTACTGTGAATAGAATAAGACACAACACCAGACTTTTCACAGAAACACAATGCTAGTTGCGTTTTTGGTTGTTTTTTTTTTAATTTTTGGCATCTTAAACTTTTTTTTTTTTGCAAAGATAAGTCATGAATTAAATGATGCAGTCTGTAGAATAACATAAAATGATGGCTAAACAAGGAGAATGTGGGAAGAAGAAATGTAGTCACAGAATAGTGAACAAAATATACCATTAAATTCCAATAAGAAAGGAAAAGGAAAAAAAATGAGCAAATTGGTTTAGGAAAAAACGGACAAAACAAACAAATGTACAGACCCGTATATTTTCTTGCCTATTGTAATGGGATTTGGTAATACTGAGTTAATGGTTAGGTAAGCTAGACCTACTCTAGCTACATCTAGAAAAATGTATAGCTATAATTAAGACTCATCATGCCTATTTACTATTTAGCCAGTGAAAAAAGTCCTGGAACTCACTGAGGAAAATGTTCGTCCTAATGATAATTTTATCTGCAGTGTTGAACCAAAGCTCCCCATGAATGGATGCACAGTGAGACTGTAAGAAAGGGAACTGAGGGACGCCTGGGTGGCTCAGTTGGTTAAGCGGCTGCCTTCGGCTCAGGTCATGATCCCAGCGTCCTGGGATTGAGTCCCACATCGGGCTCCTTGCTTGGCGGGGAGCCTGCTTCTCCCTCTGCCTCTGCCTGCCACTCTGTCTGCCTGTGCTCGCTCTCTCTCTCTGTCTCCCTCTCTCTCTGACAAATAAATAAAAAAATAAAAAAATAAAAAAGAAAGAGAACTGAAAGCTTTGAACTCAGCATTATCCATCCTCTGTGCCTCTTCTTACTTCCACTTGGATGTCTCATATCACTCATTCCAGCTCCTGACATGAGTGTTTAAAACTGAGAACAGTTATTGTTCATAGAGTAAAGAATGAAAAGTACAAGAGCAAGGTAGAATGGAACTATATAAACAGTGAGGTGAGACCGAGAGCTCAGGATCATACTTAACCAGGTTCAGAGTTTTCTTTAAAACACAGTATAAGAGTCAACACTAATTTCCCTGCTAATATTTATGAAACATTGTATGCGCAATGTATTTCCTGACTACTACCAACACAGCCCTTTGCTCAGGTAGTGTCACCATAAGAAAAATATCTCTTGCGGGAAGGACGTGAAGATGAGAATTTTCCCCTCCTCCGATAAACCTTCTCAGTCTCTGGGGATGGCTGATTCCTCCTCTCGGTTTTCAAAACAAGCCAGGTCTACAAGAACTAATTTCTCTGTAATAGTTATCTAGAGGATCCTTCTCTCTTTAGGACATCCATACATACTAGGGTAGTTTGCTCTTCATAAAATACCATTTTCATCATCTTATAAACTACCTTCTCTATTATATTTGAGAAAATCTGAACCCTCAAGTAAACATTCAAGGATGACATCAGCAGAGACTACTACTCTACTTAATCTACATGATTTATTTCCAGGGTTTCCCTCCGACTGTCCTCTTCAATTTTGCCAGCATCTATTCTGTGTCCTCCTTGTTTTCCCCAGCCTGCAGTGCGATGTTGGACATTTCCACCCAGAAATGATTTCTCTCCCAAAGGAAAATGTTTTATTTTCCAAATAGAATATCTACTCCTGCTATGAGACCTTAAATTTAACGATTTTTGATAAGCCTCAGTACTATGACAGGAATGAAGGAAAACAAGGCACTGTGAAGATAAAACTACCAATTTGTGTTTTCAACTTTATTTTTTTTACTTTATTTTTTCCAATTTTTATTTAAATTCTGGTTAGTTAACATATAGTTCCAGGAATAGAATTTAGTGATTCATCATTTACATATAATACCCAACGCTCAACACAGTAAGTACCCTCCTTAATACTCATTCCCCATTTAGCGCATCCCCCTTCTCCCGGCAGCCCTCAGTTTGTTTTCTATAGTTAAGAGTCTATAATGCTTTGCTTCCCTATCTCTTTTTCTCTTTTTTTCACCTTCCCCTATGTTCATCTGTTTTGTTTCTTAAATTCCACATATGAGTGAAATTATATGGTATTTGTTTTTGATCTGACTAATTTATTTCACTTAGCATAATATGATATAGCTTCACCCACACATTGCAAATGGCAAGATTTTGTTCTTTTTTTTTTAAGATTTTATTTATTTATTTGACAGACAGAGATCACAAGTAGGCAGAAATGCAGGCAGAGAGGTGGGGGGGGGAAGCAGGCTCCCTGCTGAGCAGAGAGCTCAATGTGGGGCTCCATCCCAGGACCCTGGGATCATGACCAGAGCTGAAGGCAGAGGCTTTAACCCACTGAGCCACCCAGGCGTCCCAAGATTTCATTCTTTTTAATGACCGAGTAATATGCTTTGTGTGTGTGTGTGTGTGTGTGTGTTCTTTGTCCATTCATCAGTTGATGGACACTTGGGCTCTTCCCGTAGTTTGGCTGTTGTTGATAATGCTGCTATAAACATCAGGACGCATGTGCCTCTTTGAACCCATATTTCTGTACCCTTTGAGTAAATACCTAGTAGTGCAATTACCAGGTCCTAGGGTAATTTTATTTCTAACTTTTTGAGGAAATCCCATACTGCTTTGCAGGGTGGCTGCAACAGTTGCATTTCCACTAACAGTACAAGAGGGTTCCCCTTTCTCCACATCCTCGCCAATATCTATTGTTCCCCGTGTTGTTAATTTTAGCCATTCTGACTGATGTGAGGTGGTATCTCATCATGGTTTTGATTTGTAGTTCCTGGATGATGAGTGATACTGAGCATTTTTTCATGTGTCTGTTGGCCATCTGGATGTCTTCTTTGGAAAAATGTCTATTCATGTCTTCTCCCCATTTCTTAACTGGATTATTTGTTTTTTTCGGGTATTGAGTTTGATAAGTTCTTTATAGATTTTAGAAACTAACCATTTATCAGATATGTCATTTGCAGTTATGTTCTCCCATTTCATAGGCTGCCCTTTAGTTTTGTTGCTTGTTTTCCTCACTGTGTGGAAGCTTTTTATCTTGGCGAATTCCCAATAGTTCATTTTTGTTTTTGTTTCCCTTACCCTTGGAGATGTATCCAGTAAGGGGTTGCTACAGCTCAGGTCAAAAATGTTGATGCCTCTGTTCTCCTCTAGGATATTGATGGTTTCCTGTCTCACAGTTAGGTCTTTCATCCATTTTGATTTATCTTTTTGTGTGGTATAAGTTGTCCAGTTTCATTCTTCTGTATGTTACTGTCCAGTTTTCCCAACACCGTTTGTTTGAGGACACTACCTTTTCTATTGGATAGTCTTTCTTGCTTTATCGAAAATTAGTTGACCAAATGGTTGTGGATCCATTTCTGTGTTTTCAACTTTAAAGTGTTATATGTTTTTAACATCCACATGGAATTTCATTACTTCTATGATAGCCTCCATGTTTCTAAATGCTTGGAATACATAATAAAGACACAGGGCAACTGAGCATGCTGGTTTTCCTGGGGCTGAGGGCTTTTCCAGAATGGGATACTCAGGGTTAAAACTGAAAGACAGAGGCAAATTGGAACAAGTTATTCACCATACAAAGATATCATTATAAAATAGCAATATGTAGTATATAATAATATGTGAGAGTAATATAAAATCACTACATATTTAGTATCTGCTAAACACATAATTAGATATTCTGCTAAATGCCTTCTGTTTGTGAAACAGAAGGCAATTACTGCTTCCATACTGTAATTGGTCTAAATTATGAATGTATAGCCTTTTAATTTTTAAGGTTAGATTATTTGATTAATGCTTTAACTTGGGGTAACTTTTTGGGGGCTCAGGGGGGGCTTAATTAAAGATTTTCTTACAAATCATGTGTAAGATACAATTATGAGGTAAAACAGAGGTAATATTGACACTTGGTATATCAAAAATATTATTTAATTAATGAAACAGTGATTAATTAATAAAACATAATCAGTGATAGCATAGTGGTAAAGAGCAGGCACTCTTGTTAGAGAGCTTGTATTTAAATATTGACTCCACCATTCAAAATCTGTTTTCATCTTCTTAAGATTTTTTTCCAGTTTTAGTGAGGTATAATTGACAGATAAAAATTGTATGTATTTAAGATATACATCATGCTGATTTGATATATGTATACATTTTGAAATGATTACCATAACCAAGCAAATGAACATATCCATCACCTCACATATTTATTTATTTGTGTGTTTATATGGTGAAAACACTTAAGATTTACTCTTTTAGCAAATTTCAAGTATACAATATAGTATAATTATCTATAATCATCATGTTCTACAGTAGATCTCCAGAATATATTCATCTCATAACTGAAAGTTTGTATCTTTTGACCAGTTTCTCCCCATTTCCCCCAACCCTAACCCTTGACAACTACCATTCTGTTTTCTGCTTCTAAGAGTTCAGGTTTCAGATTCCATACATAAGTGAGATCATACAGTACTGGCTTTCTGTGTCTGGCTTATTTCGCAATGCATGATAGCCTTCAAGTTCTTCCATGTTGTCACAAATGGGAGAATTTCCCTTTTTTTTGGATGAGTAATATTCCATGTTTCCAAATCTTGGTAATACTGCAATTCACATAAGAGTGCAGGTACCTCTTCGAGATACTGATTATATTTCCATTGGATGTACACCCAGAAACAGGATTGTTGGATCATATGGTAGTTCTATTTTTAATTTTTGAGGAGCCTCTGTATTGTTTTGTATTATTGTTGTACCAGCTTATATTCCTACCAACAGTGTACAAGCGTTCACTTCTCTGTATACCCTCTTTAGCACTTGTTATCTCCTGTCTTTTTAAAATAACAGCCATTTTTATAGGAGTCAGGTGATATCTCATTGTGGTTTTGTTTTGCATTTCCTGAATGATTAGTGATGTTCTGTACCTTTTCATATACCTGTCTTCTTTAGAAAAATATTTATTCAGGTCCTTCACCTACTTTTTAGTTGGGTTTTTTATTTGTTTTTTTGTTTGTTTGTTTGTTTGCTATTGGGTTCTGTGAGATCCTTATATATTTTGGGTATTACCTCTTATCACATATTTGTTTTGCAAATATTTTGGGTGCTAATGGTAATGACTTCATAGAGATTGTTCTAGTTTTAAATAAAAATGTCTATAAATGGATAGGAAAGAGGGTGAGAAAGTGTCTGACATACAGGAAACTGATACCAATGTTAATGATTGTAATGATAGTGATCGTGATGCTCACAAACAATTTAACTGGCTGATTTTGGCTATTTCCTTAATATGCAGTTGAAGAATGCCTCTAAGCCAATAGGAAGGCAAAAAACAGTGAATAAGAGATATCAACAAAATTAGGAAGAGTAAACTGTAGTTATAAAAGAAGTAATATTTAAGGGAAAAAAATGAAAAACTAGGGGCACCTGAGTGGCTCAGTGGGTTAAAGCCTCTGCCTTCAGCACAGGTCATGATCCCGGGGTCCTGGGATCGAGCCCCGCATTGGGCTCTCTGCTCAGCAGGGAGCCTGCTTCCTTTCCTCTCTCTCTGCCTGCCTCTCTGCCTACTTGTGATCTCTGTCTGTCAAATAAATAAATAAAATCTTTAAAAAAAAAAAAGTTCCAGAGTGTTTTAAAAAAAAAAATGAAAAACTAGAGAAAGCTATAGAGAGTTATAGATGTTGTAACCTTTGCCCTACCACCAAATCAGCTTATGATTTTGAAGCAACATTTCCTTCTGAAGGTGGAACTGAAAAGTGGAGCTGAACACAGAAAATTATTTTAACTATCTCATAAGGAACCTGGATCATATACTTTCTCACCTTTTTGGCCAAAATACCGTGTTTATCCTGGAAAGGCAAAAAATGAAGTGCTCATCATCTTTAGAAGATTTACAGATAGTGATCTGGAGAGGCTCTGGACCAGGGAATACATAAGAGCAAGAAGATTAAATAAGGACACCACTTCTTTTAACCCCTTAGCTTGTAGAACACTTCCTGTCACAAATGTGTAATAATGTATGGAACGATATAATAATGTGTGGAAAAGAGGTATTTCTGTATATGGTAACTGATTTAGATATTAGTGCTCGGGAGGTGGGGATAAGGGTTGTCTCTCAATGAAACATTCTACTCTGGGGCCAACTAGTGAATGTGCCCTAATGCTAACCAAGAAATGTTGATTCTAAGAAACTGGAAAAAAATACGAAAAATTTTTTTAGAAGTTGGAAAAAATAGCTCCTATAAGAAAGACATGTGCCAAAGTAAAAAGAAAAAAGAAAAATAAATTAAAATGAAGGAAACAAGAGATAATGTCAAGGGAAGCAAACTTTAGAAAGAAAAGTAATCAAGATACTGAAAGAAGATTCATTTCTGAGTAAAATATAGAAAAGTGTGGGAGAACATTGTCCCCACTCTATAAACAAATAGAAAAGTCAATTAATTCACAACATCATATATTTTTTCAAGCCCATCTGAGAGCTGAGGTTGGTTGCAAGACAACAGACTTCAGTAAATTTCATGGAGTGACCAACCCTTCAGAAAGAGATGGGACATATTTCACTTTTGTCAGATTATGAGAGAAAGTGGTGATTTCCATTAAACGGGGGTAAGGAGAAGTCAGCTACAATTTTGGCAATTTTCTAATGATTGGGGACTAATGTGACAGATAAATGGGGAAACTCAAAAACAAGGGGTATTGCACTCACTTGCAAGCTTTTATCCTAAGCTAGGGGCTCACAAGAAAGATTGGGTGCTAGGCAGGAGAGAAAATTGCATCGAAGTGAGGCCTTTTATGAAGTAGTCTCCAGCTGTTGGGTCAGAGCATAAAAGACATTTTCTCAGACCTTTCCCTCCTAAGAAGCAAGAACCTTAAGTCCCTGGGGTAGTGGCAGGAATTCTTCCCACCTGAAGGCAGGCATAGGCAAAAATCTACTGCTTCTGGAGGAAGAGAAGGAGGAGGAAGAAGAGGCAACAAATGGTCTTTACCACGGGGAAGGGATAGAAAAGCCTCTTGTCTAAGGATGCTAACAAGGGAGAAAGAAGAAAATTGCAACTGTGGGTAAAGGAGAGTTTGGGCAGAGTTTGGTCCCCAAGAGTGGAGGGAACAGGCTGCTGGTAAAACCATACCTTTGTCAGCCAGACTCACTGGGTTTAATGATGACCGTAATTGGAAGTTAAAAAGGCCCCCAGTTCTTCTGGCCTAGCACCAAGTTACAAGAAGAGCAATGCTAAACAAAGGGCAGGAGCTGGGGAGAGACCTCTTAAACTTGGGGAGACTGCTAAACTGTGATCAGTTGCCCTCTTTCTGAGCTTTAGAGATTACAGAAACTCAATGAACTCATTTGTTCCCTTTTTTCAAGGATCTCTGCTTGTACTACCTGCTGTTGAATATTTGAAAACATTTTTCCTTACATTTGTTAAATTATTGTTCATGGTGAGGGGTAAATACATCCGAGTACTTTCATTATGGCCAGAAGTGGAAATCACATTAATGTTGCTTTTCTGTTTGGGGAGGTACACAATTTGGTACCAAGCTGCAAATATAGGTCAATATGTTATTAAAAAAACTGGAGCCAGAGGATCCTACAAGAAGAGCAAGAATCATTTAGAAGTGTAGGGCTTTTCATGGGATTAGGAATTTAAGGAACTTCTAACTGATCTCCAGGGCAGGATTAAATTCATCTTGGATTAAGTAGCTAGCTACCTATCACTGTCTGTCCATTTGTCTGTCTCTCTGCCTGTCTATCCATCCATCTATCCATGTATCTATCTACACAAACATCTATCTTTTCATCTTTATATATGTATATAGCATCTTACAAAGGGACAGCATATTGTAAGTGCTCTAGAAATTAAGATATTTTTATCATTACACAGATAACTAGTGAGAAGTTCAAATAACAAAAATAAGACAATTTAAAAAATTGAGGTATAATGTAAAAGCATGTTTAAGTTGATTTATTTACATTGTAGGTAGTACATGAAAATCTGGACTCTAAATACATGGAACAAGTTAAGTAATTCCACTGTTACTTTTCATTTTTTTCTATACATGCCAAATAAAAGTATAACTTTTAGGCTAAAATTAACCAAATGATTGTGAATCTTCCTTTCTCTCTCTCTCTCTTTCTCTCTCCCTCTCACTCTGGCATATTGACAGTCAAATTTGAATTGTTGGACTGCTATTTAAGACCCTAATCCAGGAGCAGGCACCTGTTTAATATGTAATTTATTTAATCTACTAAGAGTAACTGCAGATCATATTTCTAGCACAGTTCTAAAGGCAACAAAGGTGATGTGAACCAAATCCAAGGCCAGTTTTACGGACTTGTGACCGGTATATAGTCACCTAGAGCGCCATACCAGGCTTAATGATCTCCTGTTGCCATCTTGAAATTCTTAATAATTTTTGAACAAGGAGTTTCACATTTGCATTTTGTATGGTGCCCCCAAATTATGTAACCCATCCTTACTGAATCTTAGAGGAATTCCATTTGTGAAGGCATAAGATGCTGCATTCAGTAAGGCAAGAAATAGTTGCTACCTACTCTAGAAATGGGAAATGTTTTTTAGATAGTATGTCATTTTGCTTCAATGGTTGGAACACTGATTCTCATGACTAATTAGTTGTCCAAAATGGTAGATTAACAGATATTCTGACTGAACTCAGGTTCAGTATTTCTCAGGGCTGGTTATGCTAAAATTTGATAGTAAACTTATGGAACTTCACCAGAATACAACTGCCTGTACTCCAAAACAGATGTTGTTAATTTATATTTTAAAGCCAGGCTTTTCCATTTGCACAGACTTAAAAAATGTTAATTGCACAATTTATGTGGAAAGTTTTATTGCCACTGTCCATTAGATGCGGGGATGTTGACAATACACAAGTATCAATCTGGGGCTTGTTACAGGATGAATACAAACAGAGACTAAATGTAATTTAATCACACCATGAAGATTCTCCACTAAAGCTAAAGAAGATAGATGGCTAAGTATAAATATCTGGAATGGTAGCCAATTGAGATGAATGGAAAACTCTTTTTTCTCTAGCAGCAGAAATTAAATTCTATTTTGTGTGTACACATTCTTTTAAAGTAACTTTTTTTCTCTTTTTCTCATTCCCTTTGTTTCATGATTTTCAATTTTCTTGACTGACATAGATCTCTTTTCTTCTATTTCAATACCAATTTACTTTTAAATAGAGTTTCGGAAGAATAATTAAGTACATTTCTTAATTGAAGATGATTTTTCTACGGATCTATGCCCAAATCTCCTATTTATGTTTTTCTCTGATGGGAAGGTGACAGAGATGTTTACATGCAATTTCCTGATCATCTTTGCATATTTAACAGTATTACTTATTTAATCATTCCAAGAACCCAATCCTAAACAATGTTTATGTACAATTCTGCTAGATATTTTTGTTGCTTAGGAAGCTGAATACTGCACTTTGTTATACCACCACTATGCCTATTTAAACACATGTCTGGGGGCACCTTAGTGGCTCATCCGGTTGAGCTTCTGCCTTGGGCTCAGTCATGATCTCAGGGTCCTGGGATCAAGTTCTGCATTGGGCTCCCTGCTCAGTGCTCTGTGGCTCCCCCTCTCCCTCTGTGGCTTTCCCTGCTTGTGCTCTCTTGCTCTCTCTAAATAAATAAATAAAACCTTTAAAAAAATAAACACATGTCTGAAGATATACCAGATGCTTTTTTTCTGGCATCAACTGATAATTTGCCTATTTTGTTTAATAGCTGTACATCTACCGAGTGTTCAGTCTATCCCTATATAGATTATACGTATGTGGTTCATTATGATGTTGGTATTATTCATAGTTTAGAAATGAATAAAATAAACCTTGGATAGATGGCCTTACAGTTCTATACAGGAAAACTTTAAGCCAACTGTTTAACTTTGCAGAGTTAGCAGTAGCAAAATAAAGAATAGAACTTGGGTCTGCCTGACTTCAAGTCCTGCCCTTCCTACTCTATTATAAAAGAAGTAGATATTGTTAGTCCACAATGAAATAATTGGAAGGCTATTCAATTGAAGCCTCAAAATTGATCAGGTGTAATATGGAGTCACTAGAATTGAAAGAGAGTCATGGGTATGCATCATAAACCGTTCATGGAGACAAAGTACTTCTTAAAGTAATATCTCTTTTTATGAAACTATTTACAATTGGATATGCGTGGTACATAAGAAATGTTTATTGATAAATATATTATCTATCTATCTATGTATCAATCATGTAGGTATAAATTTTGTAGATTTATATCCTCAGATTAATGATCCTCAGATTAAAACAATGTAGAACAATCTGATCTTCTCTGATAGCCATAATTAGCTAATTTGGGTATTTCTCAATACTGATTTATACCCTCAATACCCAACAATTCTAAGAATGCTTGATAAAATCTGAAGTCATACTGTAACATAGTGGTTAAAATACCATCCTTTTGGATTGGACCCTCTAGGTTCAAACTCTTTCATCATTTGCAAGTTACTTGAGCAAGTAACTTCATCTCTCTAAGGCTAGGTTTCCTTATATGAAAAATGGGTTTTCTAATGGTAACTACCTCTTTGCGTTTTTGTAACAATAAAAGTGATCTAATGCATGTAAAAAACATTCTCTTAGACATAGGATACAGTCAATATATGGTAGATAGTATAATTAAAACAAGTTTTAAATTCTAAAATTTCTAGTCATATTCTATATAGTTTCAGACAATTTAACCAAAAAAGAGTTAAGATATATTTCAATTACTCAATGGTTCTAAATCACCTGAAACAGTCATAATAAATATAGTTGAGCCACAAAAGTACATATATAAAAATTAAGTGGAGTGGTGGAATGTCTAGATATTCTTTATAGTTAAATCATTCAGGTTGAATAAGAGTAGTCTGTGAAAGTAAGAGAGTATGGAAGATGAAAGTATCTTTTCTGTAGCAGTTAAAAACCTGATTATATGTAGGTCTCATAGGGCTAATGTAATTTATGTGCATTTTTCTGTATGTTCTCTTCTCTGCCAAGGACATTCTCAGATTTCCATGTATTGGTATGGAAGTGACACTTCTGTATCGGCAAAGCATAGCCATTCTTTTATTTTTTAAAAGATTTTATTTATTTATTTATTTATTTGAGAGAGAGCACAAGTGGGGGGGGGGCAGAGGGAGAGGGACAGACAGGGAGCAGGGAGCCTGACCTGGGTCTCAATCCCAGGACTCTGGGATTAGGACCTGAACAGAAGGCAGACACTCAACCTCAACCAACTGAGCCACCCAAGCACACCTAACATAGACATTCTTAAGTTATATGACTTATTACATGATATTCCAAATTTCTTCTGAAAAACTACTAAGATACAGCAATTTAATAGAGTCCCTACTTGGTCCTTTGTTCATTTTAAAGTCTCTAACAATTCTTTCATATCAGCTTCTTTTCTAAAAAAAAAAAAAAAAAAAGATTTTTTAAGGAAAAAATGAATTATTCATAGAATAATTGTTTTTTTGGTTTAATTACTTGTAATACTGAAAATGTATTATAATGTATAATTATATTTTTCCAACATAATTACTAAGTATAATGACAATGTATAATTCTTTATGAGACTACATGAAGAAAATTGCATTGCTCATGCATAATATTATAATAGTTAAACTTTGTTATTCCAAAGAATTATTACAATTTGTTGATTTAAATAGACCATCTGATCATTTCACAGACAAAAAAAAATAAAATGAAATGAAATGCTTTTCTGTTTAGGGTGAGTGAGGTAGCACTTTAAAAAGGAAAACCTTTATCCAATATCATAATGTACTTCAAACTTGTGTTTTATTGATACTCTAATATAATTTATACCCAGTAAAATTTCATTTGCATTGAAAGACATGATACAAAATGTTTTGGTGAAGTAAAACTTTCCTGTACAAATCAACTATGCTAAATGAAAATAAAATAACATATCAAATTATATTCTTCCAGGATCAAACTACATATTGGTGTTAGGTAAGGACTCTGAGGAAACAGTATCACCTATTTTGGGTCATTGAATCTTCTTCACTAAGTAATTGCTCTACTGAATTCAAGTATACCAAATTAAGTATCACCCTCCAGTCCTATCTTATGGGTAGTTAACAAACTAGGAAATCTGAGTCATTCTAATATAGGCGAGGTTTATAATTCAGAAACAGTTATTCTCCAAAATTCAAACGACCATCATATCAATAGTTCTCTTGAACTAATCTAAATTCAAATTTTCTATATAGCAGTTTTAAAAATAAAGGGAGAACCCTTTTGGCAAGCTATGTTCCAGTTATATTTATTCAACAGCAAGGCTTTCATATTTATGGTTCAACTATGTCTAAAGATGAATTATTTTAAACTGTTTCATCTCATTTTTTTCTACATAATAAAAGTACAAATTCAAATTTACCTCAGAAAAATAATTGTGGTTACATAAACATCTTAATAATGTCAATTCTTTTACATGGGTGTGCCAAAGAACTACAAAATTCTGGTCAGGGACACTGTCCACAGTTATATCAAAGATGCAGTTGTTGTTGTTATTTTTTCTCTTTTTCTTTTTCTTTTTCCAAAAAGGAAAAACGTGTCTCATTTCAGAAGTATTAAAAGTACACAGTTAGAAGTAAGTCTGTGTAAATAGCTTGGGAGGAATCTAAATCACCTCATGCATGAAAAACACAGAACACAGAAATAATGTAAGAATATCTGTTTTCTCTTCTTTTAGGCAGATGTATCCCCAGATTTATCCGAATGCCAAACTTGAACATTTGGGACGATTGGCATAGTTTTATTTGAAGCCTTTGATTTGGGGTTTAGTTCATTTTGTTAGGGCATGGTGACAAAATATCTCTTATATGATGGATTTTGGTTTATGAAGCATGCAGTAATAGTAACCTGAAACTTCTCTTCAAACTTTGGCTTTTCCTTGTGATTTTGACTTATTTGAAATAATATACAAATGGTGTTGCAAAACTGAAAGAGAAGCTCCATGAGGGACTGGTTAGAGATTGCACCACAGAATTCAATAATGGACATAAAGATGATTCAGAAAAATGGTTACATCTTCATATAAAAATCAAAAGCTGCTATTAGACCAAAGTATTTTCATAAATAAGTGAATAAAATAACTGTTTCTAAATTTGAGGTGAAATTAATTGTCACTTACTGAAGAAAAATACTATGAGTACACTGATTACACAGGAAAAAAAGAAATAAAACTGACATAACCATTCATTCTGTGGAGAAGGCAGATTTGCAGAGAGATTTTTGTTATATAAGGAAAATAACATGTAATCAGGTTTATATCTCAAGAATATTTGTTTTTCTTTTTAACATGGTCATTTGAAAATTTAAGGCTAAATATAACATCACAAAATATTATAATTTGATAAAGCTGTAGCTAACATGTATAGATAATAAGTTAATCTGCATTAAATATATATTTTTAAACCTAAATTACCCAGTTCCATTGGCTACCCCGATGAAAATAATTGAGTAAATACAAAGTTAAAAAATTTTGTTTAGCCTCTGTAAAATGTGATTAAGTGTCACACTAGACATTTAAGAAGTGTGCCAGTGAAAGAACTCCCTGGAAGTCTGCCTGGTGACAGATTAGAAGGGATCAAGGTTAATGGAGTAGTTGGAAATGATACTTATATACGATGCAGGTTGCAAATCAAAGGTGTTATATAAAAGAAAGATTATGTTAAGAAGTAGATGGGTAAAAAGGCCTCACATAAGCACCAGGGTCTAAAATTTCTATGTAAGAAGCAGGGAATAGCATATCTAATAATATACCTATAGAATTAAAGAGATTATTTCCTCTTGGTACATTGAGATGTCATTAGTGTTTTCCAGAGTAGGAATATGAAGCTAAGTATTTGGGAATTAATAGAATTTGCTTTAAAAATCATGTTTCAGATGTCTGGGTGGCTCAGTAGGTTAAGCATCTGCATTAGGCTCCGGTCTTGATCCCTGGGTCCTGGAATCAAGTCCCATCCTCCCTTCTCAACAGGGGGCAACATTGAAAGACATGATACAAAATGTTTTATCATGTTTGCCCCTCTTCCCTGTCCCTCCTCTAGCTCGTGCTTACACACTCTCTCTCAAATAAATAAAAAGCTTTTATAAAATCATGTTCCAGAATAATTTGCATTTCAAAAATTTGACTTCACTTTGCCTCTACCTACATTGTTACTTCTGACTCTTCCTTATATACCCTCTGTGACTTCATATGTTATAATGTAGCAGGGGATTTTTCACTGGGCTATAGGAAATCTAACCTTTGGAGAATGCACTAGTAATAGTTTACCTGAATATCCATTAAGCTTATAAAGATATTTTAATTAAAATACAATTGATAAAAATGTGATGTATTATTTGAGCAGAACCATGAATTATAGATACTGAAAAATTGAGACTATAACAAAAATTTGCAATAAAATTATATTTGCAATAAGTACTGCAGTAGGTATTTTGAAATTGCTCATCTCTGTTAACTCCATAGCATATGGATTAAAGTTTGAAAGCAAGTGACATTTTAGAATTGTCTTTAATGAGTTTTTCATCCAAATGACATTGGTGAGCCTTGAGGAATATCTGACTCTATTATAATTAAAGTTGAGTAAGAGTAAGAAAAATGACTATTGAAAATGATAAAATTATGTGTTCCTGTGTCTTCAGAATATTTTGCTCCTTTCAGAAACTATACTCTATTGCTATAGTTTGATTCAATATGATTTTTACTAGCAACAAATTTTTACTGGAAAATATGTACTAGCATGTACTTGAGTAATGGACTTATAGTTGTTTGGAAAGTATACTTTAACCATTTCATATTCCAAACTGAATTTCACTATGTACAACTAATAGTTTTTTACTATTAAGAGGCAAAAACCTTCAAAATAGCATTAAGAAGAAACTCTCTCAGTCCTTACGGTAATGTTCCTATTATTTTTCAAAATATAATTTGGTACACACACATAGTACATATACATACTATTTGACAGGGATACCCACAAGGGAATTTCATTAAATTACATATGGTCTTAGTGAACAGAATAACATCAAAGATGGATAGTAGATTGAAGTTTCTTAAAATTCAAATTGATTAATGGTGGCCTTTTTAAAATGAGCTTATCCAAGCCATGTACCACTATTTCTGACTTTGACTTGGATAGCTAAGAGATTATTTTTCACTTCAAATATGGAAGTTAAGGCTTTAAAAAAACTAATGAAAACAAAAGCTTAACATAGTTCTAGAATATGGGCAAACTTATCTTAATGATTTTTTCTTTTTCTTTTTGGGTTTAATTACAATTGAATCACTTCATCGTTGCTTTTGAGTTTTCCTTTATTTCTGGGCAGAACTATCTTATACATTACAATAAAGCTTGCCGTAGAAAGATGGTGCTGTACGCCTACATGCTCGCAGAGTAGAGTCCCTCTGAAACACTAGAGTAGTACTTACTCAAATGCTTTCTGGTCCTCTTGTTCCTAAAGATCTGTCAAAAGTGTCACACCTTGGCCCAATTCTTGACTCAAGCCCTCAGAGCAGAGTAAAAGTCCTCAATAGTGAATTAGACCAGAACCTGGATAAAATTTTCCTCTAGCAGGGGGTGCTTGAGGAAGGATTTAACTCCAAGGTGCTCCTTGATTATTAAGTTGGAGCTTCTTTACTCAGTTTGCTTCCTGTCTTCTGACTGGTTCTTGGTCGAGCCTGCTAGTCATCAAAAACACAAGGAAGGCAGCCCAACTAGCTGCATTCTAGAATGGAAGTTATATAAACTTTGTAGCCTTTGTAATGGTAGTGATGCATCTTAGTGAACCTTGCAGAAATGAATGGATTATATTTTTCCAGAAAGAGAAGACAAGACCATTATAACACAGTATCACGTGTATTTGCTGCAAAGGGAACAGCTACAGGAAGAAGAAAAACTGTATTTGCATGTTGACCTGTCTAGGTTTTTGATGCAAGAGTAGCTTTTATAAATGGGAAATAATATGAAATGATGTTCCTATTTTTCATTCATTTAGCTCCATATGTAGGAAGAAAATAAAAGAAGTTCCGTGATCATTCATATCCTCTTATACCTTTAAGAGCCTGTAATTAACACCATTTTTGTTCAGAAAGAAGTCAGGGATGTTACTGTTCATTTCTGTCTAAGAGCTTTAAATTAAAATACACTAAGTATTCCATTAAGTGGAATAATGCTGGAAAATTAATAAGTGTGATGGAGCAAACATTTATTTTGAGAGTTTCTGGACTTTTTATGTCACTGACTACTGAGTTTGTTCCCTTCACTTGTTCAATTAGTCTCCCTGTCTCTCTGTACCATTTACTGTTAACAGAGCACCTCATGCGTCTGTTACATTGTGGAAGTCAGCACAAGCAGAGAGGGACGCCTAACATTAGTGGGGGAGGAAATGGTAAAATATAGAAGAAAGAAAGCCTTTTGGGCTAGAGCTATGTGAAATATATTGGGGAACAATTTCTTAAGAAAGAGTTGGAAAGAAAAATGTGTGGCTGTGGTACATACAAAGTGGTGTTGGTCTGAACTGTATGCCCCCTCTACACCATAGGCGGTTGAAATAACAAAAAGAAATTTTATTATTTCTCATATTGTTAAATTGTATCTCAACAAAACACCACTCTGAGGTTGCATTATATGAATTATAGCTTAATTTTTTAAAAAATTTATTTATTTATTTGAGAGAGAGAGAATGAGAGAGAGGGAGCATGAGAAGGGGGAGGGTCAGAGGGAGAAGCAGACTCCCTGCCAAGCAGGAAGCCTGATGCAGGACTCAATCTTGCGACTCCAGGATCATGACCTGAGCTGAAGGCAGTCACCCAACCAACTGAGCCACCCAGTCGCCCTGAAATGTAGCTTTAAAACGTTTAAATGGTCCTTAGGTAAGCAAAAGACATATTTATTCCTTCTGTTTTGCAAAATCCCGTTCAACGGCAGTTAATCTTTAAAATGATATTAACCTACTAGGATGAGGTGAATGGAAGAGGAGAAATAGACAACACAGAACACAGCATGCTGGGGGAGGAAAAGATTTGGGAACTAACTTTCGGAGGATTATCGTGAGCTGGCTTATGTTACAATCTCTATTAATTTTTAAGGTATTTCTTAACACCCAGCTGTGTCCAAAGAAAATTTTCAGAGTGAGAAAAGTAAGTTAAATTATGTTTTAAAATTAGACAAAAAAAAAAGTAACAGTGTAATGGTGAGCTCAGAAGTGATATACATTTTTTTTAAAAATGAGCATAAAAAGTGCTGCCATAGAGTTTTGTACACTGAGTATACTAAAATACATTTATTGTAATTCCAACATTGCTAAAGTCAGGAAAACTTGCTTAGAGAAACAAAATGAAAATTAAAAAAAAAATAATAGAAAACAAACCGAAAAATCTTTTCCAGATAGGGATGGCTCTTTTTTTTTCTTACTGTAGTGTATATTGTAGCAAATTTTCTAATGATGATTTTTTAAGCCCACTAATATAATCTATTTCCTGAACACCTGCTTTACCTTATAGACATGGAGATTCTTTACCTTTTTACTGTGAAGAACACAAATAAAGAGCAGTTATGTTTATTTTATATATTTCTGTGAATAAACCTGTTAAATTTTCTTGTTCTTGTCATTTTATATTACCATATAGGAAAAAAATTGTGACAATTAGAGGCATCAGTAGATTTTAAATTGCTTAACAATATTTTAAATCCTTTTGTTTTACAATGCAGAGTGTAAGTATGCCTAGATCAAACAACTAGTTATAAGAGGCTTTAAGTCTTGTTAAAGTCTCCTACAAAATCATGTAGGAGATTTAAACAAAAAGTTAAAATGCTTACGGGATCTTGAGAGAAAGTAAGTGGCTATCTATTAAAAGATTATTTACTACAATTGTAATTTCATTTTAAAGGAGTTATTACTTGTGTAAAGAAAATTAAATTCCCACACTGTTCAAATGATTAAGAAAACTAGAAAAAAGAATGTTTAAAATCATCCAAGCTCTCACATTCTAGAAGTAAGCATCATTGAAAGCAAAGACTAGGTCCTAACCAGCTCTATCTATTTATTCACACAAAGCAGACTTGAGATCATATTTAAAATGCTATCCTAATAAATATTTTTACTTTAACAATACAAATTAATTGAGACTTACTTTTTAATTTTTCCAAATGATACTCATTCTTAAATTTTACATCTATGTTTAAGAAGTATTATTAAGAAAAACACACACACAAATTTGAAATGTTATACTCTTAAACCTTTTAAGAATACCAGTTGGGTGTGTATTTGCCTCTTCTTTTCCCCCTACATCTTTTATATTCAAAAAGTTCATTTTTGCTTTTATTGTTCTCAGTTTTCTTTTTTTATTTCCTCTGGCCTCTCCACAAAATCTCTAAAATGTTTTCAGGAATATTTATTCTATTCTGTAAATCACTTCTCTAATATGTTTCCAGACTTGATTTATCTACTTAATGAAATAAATATTTCTGTAACGTACTGATACTTTTATTTGTATTTACACTTCTTTCCTGAGGTTAGCCTCACTCTGAGTCTCCTTTATGCCTAATTCTTGAGACATTTATCTCTTTTTCCTGCTTTTTAGAAAGCAAGACTGTGTTGGCTGCAATTTACTTGGTCATATAGAGAATTATTTATCTGAGATCTAGAATAGAGGTTTGACCAGGCTTTCTAATTCCTATCTGTTGTCTTTCCATTTCCTATCGAGTGTATATTTACCTCGATATATGTATATTCTAGCTATCACCTTAGTTTTCCAAACAACCTCTGTTCCTCTTGGTCATTAAACTTCCATTCAGGATCTGGCAGTCACTGTGTTCCTTCCTACTACCCCTTTGGCAGTGTCCCAGAGCACAGAGGCTGTATCATAGAATGAGGCAATGTACCTGAGATCTGGAGAAGTACTTGCAGACCTTTGAAAGTCTCCTTCACTCAATACAATTTTCACAGATTTAACAGATCTGTTTTATAATTTTCTGTATCTATTTTTATTAAAATTAAGGATTTTCCCTCTTTCTTTTCTTTCTTTCTTGAAGATCAAGAGTGGATTTTAAAAACCTGTACTAGTAAGATTCCCCAGCAATTTATTCAGAATGATACAGACATTTAAAATCAAGCATGTGGAAATCACACATTATATTAAAACAATCCTTTGTATGAAGAAACTTAACAGGAATATAAATAGTCAGTGCATAATGCAAAAAGCTTATTGCTCTTATTATTCTTTTAGCCAATAATTTCCTTCTTTTATTAGGTAAATACTAACTGAGCATTTTTATTGGCCACATACTAAACTAGCTGCTATGTAAGTCACAAAAATGAACAAAGCAGAGGCCCTGAACTCTAGGGGTTTAAAATGTCATTGCAGTGAAATTATTGGTATACATATGTATATAGCTAGAAATTCTATAGCTTTGGCCTAAGAAGAAAGAAAGAATTTTTTATCACAAATGGTTTTGCTTACAGCTTTAGCTTAAGGAAAAGAGAAAATTTATATTCACAAAATGTGTTGCTAGTGACACAGATAGAAAACAGAGTAAATCAGGACAGAATGGTAACTTCAAAAAACAGTAAAGGCATAACAATAAGATATTTATATGTACTAGAAATGTGCTCAGTGTATTAAGACCCAATACATGCTGTGAAGGTGTCATGTATGAAATTAGACAAAAGAACCACAGTGAGGTACATACACAAAAATATGGGATTGACACATGATTGACAGGTGTACAGAAATTTGGTGGGATGCCCAGGACATTTACATGGAAAGCTAAGTAAAATTAACACACTTTTTGGTGACTGGAAGAAAAAGATATGTGTCACAGTATATGCAATAAAAAAACAAATACCATATGTTTTCATTCATATGTGGTATCTAAAAAACAAATGAATAAACAAACAAAAAGCAGAATCAGACCCATAGATATAGAGAACAAAGTGATGGTTGCCAGAGGAGAGTTGTGTAGGAAAATGGGCAAAATAGGTGAAGGGGAGTGGGAGACACTGGAGCCTTTTCCAGTTATGGAATCAGCAAGTCAAGGGAATAAAGGCACAAGCATAGGGGATACAGTCAATGATACTGTAATAATGTTGTCTGGTGACATGTGGTAGGTACACTTGAGGTGAGCATAGACAACATATAGAGAAGTTGAATCACTATGTTGTACACCTGAAGCGGATGTAACATTGTGTATCAATTATACTCAAATTTAAAAAGATTTTAAATAAAACAAAACATGTGTAACCCGTTAAAACCAGGCTCTTATAGGGGGAAAAAAAAGAAACAGAAACCTCTTGAAAAAACACTTAAATAAAAGAAAATAATTTATAAACTATTACAACATTTCCTAAAACTCTCCTTCTCACTCTCTCAGAGATCTCTAAGATGTCCTTCTCACTCTCTCTTGATTCCCCAAGGCATCCTGCAGATTTCCATGCCCTGTGGGTTTTCTCTCTTGCTCCTTATTCCTTGCCCTCATATACTATGTTTTTCTGTTGTGGGTGGCTCTCTGCAGTGAAAGTGGAACTTTTCATACCAGTAATTCTCGTATGCTTTTTAGCTCATTACCCTTTTCAGCAAAATAAAGTTCAGGAAGATTCCAGCATTAAAGACATTTAGCAGCTGAGAGACAAAAGTATTTCAACGGTGTTAGTCCTGTTTCTTAAATAAGCATCATTTCTGAAACTAGTTCCATGAAATCCAAGTTTTGGATGATGCTTTTTTATTTTGACCAAAACTTTATTATGTGCACATTCTGAATAATCTGATTATCTGATGGCCAAATAGTGTGGGGACACCTGGGTGACACAGCTGGTTGAGCAAGGGACTCTTGATTTTGGCTCAGGTTGTGAGATGGAGTTCCGCATCTGGCTCTGCACTCCATGAGGAGTCAGCTTGAGATTCTCTCTCCCTCTCCCTCTGCCCCTCCTGCTCCTGTTCTTACTCTCTCTCTCCAAAAAATAAAAAATAAATAAAATAAAATAAAACAAATAAATATATGTGTGTGTGTGTGTGTGTGTGTGTGTATCTATATCTCACTCTGTGACTTGATCCTATATTTGCATTTGTGTTATTGTTCATGGTTAATTTTCATACCATGATGAGAAAAGAAGGAAAACAATCTTAAAGGCTAATGCCCCTCACTTGCCATACAGAAGTTAAATGATGCCACAGCAGAACCTTCAGATTATTCAAGACTAAGAAATATTGGTGTAGCCAGATTTCACTACTCTTTGAGTGTTTTTTAGAAGTTAATAGTGATTAGATGTTGATTTTAATTTTGAATAATTTTTTAAAGATTTTTATTTATTTATTTTACAGATGGAGATCACAAGTAGGCAGAGAGGCAGGCAGAGAGAGAGGAGGAAGCAGGCTCCCTGCTGAGCAGAGAGCCCGATGCAGGACTCGATCCCAGCACCCTGAGATCATGACCTGAGCCAAAGGCAGCGGCTTAACCCACTGAGCCACCCAGGCGCCCCCCTTCATTCCTGCTTAAGTGACATTTTGTTTTAGTTAAGATTGGTTTAGTTACTATTCACATGCCTTTGCTCTGCTCTTCCATTCCTCTTACCAATATTTTCTACTCACCTAAGGCAACCTTCCCCACTTCTCTCCACAAAAACAAAACAGATAAAAATACAAATTGTAATAATGTCTAAGGTCCAATAGAGATACAATTTATGAAAATTTCTCTTCTTTCATTATCATTCTGTCTCTTTGGAAGATTTCCTTTATTTCCCCCATGGGAGCTTTTGAATGGTATCTAATTGGGACCCCAATCACAAATACATAAGAAACTAGAGCACAGCCTCTTAGCTTATCAAGTATTTATCCTAAAGTTCACTCACATTAATTGATCTCATTCAAACAAGGGACCGCTGACTCAGAACTGTATGCATAGTTAAGTTTATTGATTTAACAAGATTGGTTGTCTGGTTTGTTGCGTCTGACAGCAGATTAGAAGCAGCGTTCCTGATAGTTTTAACACACCGAGCTGTAAGAAAGAAGTAGGAGAGAAGAGGTGGATCAACAATTAGAAATCAGTCTGTACAGTCAAATACTCTTTAATCAGTCAAATACTCTGTACAGTCAAATACTCTTACAAGCTCTGAGGGGATCACTCTATAGACCCTAACACCAAAATTAATGATTGATGTTAATTATGACAATCAAGAGTAAAAATGCAAGGAAGGTATTTACATTGTTAGTATCATGTACACTACATGAGTAGATCATAATAGAGCCCCATGCAGCAATTTCTTCTTCACCATTTCTTACATCTTACCCTTCCTTAAACACTTCACAAGGCAGCTTCTTCCATTGTTGGGCAGGTCCAAATTAATAGAAAATTATTCTCCAGGCTGTACAGAACCTTGCCTGTCTCTAACAAAATAATTTATTCTAGTTCTTTTTTCTGAAACAGCTTTGAAAATATATGCTTACTTTTCTAAGTAGCAGCATTTTTAACCTTTAAAGTAGTTATATCTGCTTTAAGAAATATATTTCCTTAGTTGAATTCATTAGTTTTCAAAGTAATCATCGCATGTGCTTTCAGTGGTTCCTATTACATCATTTCCAGATTCATTTATCATTTTAGTTATCTTTTTCTATATAAATTCTAGTGTGTTAGGATTCTTTTTTAAAATGTAACCCAAATTAACCTCAATATTCCAGATCTGGTTTGAAATGGGAGATAATACTCCTTTAGTTGATAGATACAGTCATATAAATGTAAACTTATCTGGACCTATCTTGGTTCTACTCACATAATTTTATAAAATAACATCCTTTTTGCTTCTCAATGCAGTTATTTTTTTAAAAGATTTTATTTATTTATTTGACAGACAGAGATCACAAGTAGGCAGAGAGGCAGGCAGGGCGGCGGGGGGAGAAGCAGGCTCCTTGCTGAGCAGAGAGCCTGATGTGGGGCTCAATCCCAGAACCCTGAGACCATGACCTGAGCCGAAGGCAAAGACTTAGCCCACTGAACCACCCAGGTACCCCTCAATGCACTTATTTTTATATATTTATATCTTTAACAAGATCAACTTTTATGACAGAAACTATATTTTACTAATTTCTGAAGAACTTATTATGTAGTAAGCACTTGAAAATACTGTTTGAGGAATGTGTGAATAAATAAGCCATCTGAGAATATGTTAGCTTATTTTACTAGTTTCATTCAAAAATTAATTTTTTTATCTTGTCCATGGCATTTTTAGTATAGTTTTCAAGTGTTTGTGGTAGCTAATTATGTTCTCAGATCCTGAATTTGTGAAATTTATTTTTAACCAAAATACAAGTCTACATTTATTCTTAATTAAAGCTTGTGAGATTTCAAAACTATTGAGATTATATGAACCTTGATTTTTGTCACCAATTTTATAAAGAGGCCTTACCAGCGAGTATGTTTAGTAGAATACGATACTGTATTAACTTGTTAAACAAAAGTTGAATATAAGTGTTTCCCAAATGTGTGAGTTGTCTTCCTAACTAGATTGAAGGTCCATAAACATTGGGAATGAGTTCTCCATTATGTTTATCTTAATCACTCCACAAACAAGGCAAGTTGAATTAAATTCAGTGGTATGATTTGCATATTGTGTATTTTTTTTCAGGAAAGATTGATCACTCTACACATATCATAATCTAAGAATACATAATGTATTCTTTCAAATAAGATGGAATACTTAAAATAGAAAATGATATAAAGAATAATTACTTATCCACTAGTAAAACTGCAGGGTTAAGATTCTACTCACTGAATTGATCTATGAAGTTTCTATTCAGCTTTCTTTCTCAGACTCTGAAAGAACCTAGTACTTGTGAGCAATTATTACTATATATTTCCTGTTAAATTAATATAGATCTGATAGACATTTTGGTCTAATTTTGAGAATATGTCGGAGAATAAACATATTTCTATTAACTGGTAAGAAAAATTTTGTATTCCATTTTAATAAACATTTCTTACCATGTGGAAGATTGCTCTACACTCAGCTTGATCCTACAATGATAAGGTGTAAATTGGCTATGTTTCTGTTAATGCCTTCCTTCTTAACCAAATCTGCACACTTATCTCCGGTGGAATGTTATTAATGCAATGCTTTGAGATTACAAACTAACATCTTAATACCTAACACTTAATGAAATCTTACTTTGAGAGATGGTTGTAAATGTTGGTTCAGTCTTCAGACATGGAGAAAATAGACTTCAAATTATGTTTTAAAATAATCCACAGAGAAGTTTTCCCCGAAACCAGAGGACATGAAAGGTTTCCTGGGAAACTTAAATAGGCTCCTTACTGATTTGCCCAGGTTGTCTGTTATCCAATGACCTCTCCCTAATTGGGGGAGGAGCCAAGAACAAAGAGTGAAGGAAGAGAACAGCTGGACCAGATAAGAAGGAACTGGAAAAGACAAAGCCATTGAAAACAGAATTGGAAACCCTTGAACCAGACCATATCTATTTTCAGGCTAATCTTCATATTCTGTAGGCCTTTCTGTGCCTAACCTAGAAAAAAAAAATTTGCACCTCCATGCACAATCTTTTTTTCTCCTATACACTGTTAGATAATAGCAGTCATAACAGCTTTTATTCTCTGATCCATCCACAACCTCCCTTCAGTTTTTTTGATGTTGTGATCTTACCGAGTATCATTATTCTGACAAAGAAATGGCCACCCATCCACACAATCATGAATTACCTGCCATCTGCCAGAGTTCTAGGATACTGGATACCTATATCTGCATTTATAATTTGACTTTTCAAAAATAACCCACTTGGGAATCAAGGTTCATTTCACTAAACAAAGGAAAAGTATAAAAATCAAAATGTATATGACAGTGATTATGTAATATGCTTAATGTCTAAAACTGATATTGAGAACTTATTATTCCACCTTGACCAAATACAAATAGTAATCACTCAACTTAACTATGAATTTGAATTTGTATATCAACTGTTACTGTGAAATTCTGTATTCCATAATTTAGAATTTCCCTAACATTTTGTAAGCACAAGATAAAAACTGATACATTGTAAAAATCACTATTTTCCTACAACTTTCAGCTATGTTTTGAAAAAAAATCATGACATCTGAGTTATATCACTGTTAATGTTTCCTACTTGATGGGATATTTTCCTATAATTTTCTTTCAACCTCAAAAAATATATACTGAACACCTACGATACATTAGACATTGTGCTTGACAATAAAGGGGATAGAAAGATGAGTAAAATTCAGTTTCTGTCTTCACAGATCTTAAAATCTAGTATGGGGAACTTATTAACTAGTTCTAACGTGACAGAGACGCATTTCTGATTATAAATGTCATAAGGCATATAGAATTTTCCATGGGATTTCATATCAAAACAGAAAATGCTAATAAAAGAAAATATAATTAAGCCAGGTATTAGAGTTCAGGAATCATTTCAATTAGTAAAGATTGGGAATAAAGAGAGAGCATCAATTATAATCCCGTTTTACCAGACCCTCAGTTACATCTAATGAACAATTATAAGACTTGGAAGGTTGGATTGTAATCACATTATCGCATTTAAATTCCAGGTGGAGGAGTTTGCAGTTAATTTTATAGGATGTCAGCAAATATAATAAAGAACATTTTCTCAGGAAAATCCCCATTATACAGGGACCTATGGTCATACTCAGAAAAACATATAAGGATTCAATTTCAGGTTGTGGAGTATCAGTGTATTCTGATTATGTTTAAGGATTATTATGTAGGATGATACAAGTATTTGAAAATAAAGGTGGAAAGTCATGTACGCTAGTCAGAAAATAGAGGAAATACAAAGAAAGTTTATTAAACCATATAAAATGGCAACAGAAAGGCAGTTTCGCCAAAATATCTTCAAGTCATTGTGCAAATTAGAGATTTAAGAAAGAACCCAGAGGTTAATAATACATAGGACTAATAAGTAATAACTTGAAGTTGTCTTAAGGGGACTGCATACAGAAAAGTAGGGAGGGAAGTCCTATGTGGAAGGTGGGATAATAGATTTCACCCTCACCACCTTCCACCCCCCCAAACGTGGGTGTTAGGAATTCAGGTGACAGTGAGAGAGAACACAAGCCAAAACTGCAGTGTCAAAGTTGCCAGTTAAAGCAACAAGCCAAAAATGAAAGAGATAAGCCTTTAATCACTTCCTGTGGTAGTATAAGCAAGATGCTAAACCAAACAAAACACCATTTTCCCCCCATGGAAAAGCTCACAGATGGAAGGTCAGGTAAAACATCACATGAGTGAGAGTCTTCTCACTGTTGAGGAAACCTAGAATAAAAGGCTCTGGACGTTTTATGAATCCTAAGGTGGGAGCAGGTAGGAGGGGTAAATTACTAAGTACTGAGTCAGAAGGAAACGTGTCTTCAGGTTTTGCCTCTCCCCCTCCCGATAAAGAGGCTTCCTCAGAGGAGCCTGAAGAGGACCTCTACTAAAACCTCAGACAAAGTGACTTAGGGATGAAGATGCTGGGGCTAAAAAAGCAGATATGGGAAGAGACACGACCAGTCAGAAGGCCTGAGTCCCTGACTGCAGTCCTTGTGAGACTGCAGCTTTTGCAGTGGTGGTGTACCAGGTGTGGTGTGGGGAGGGCAGCTTTGTAACTGCCCGTGATGTGGCCCGACAAATTACAGTTGGTTTTGTTTTTAATTATTATTTTTTTAACATAGTCAACACACAATATTACATTAGTTTCAAGTATAAAACATAGTGATTCAACATCTCAGTCATTTGTGCTATGATCACCACAAGTTTGGTTACACCATCTATCACCATACAACTCACATGTAGGTTTTCAATTAGGAGCTGGACTTCTCAATATGTCATGCAAAGAAGGAGAGAAATACTTTGACCAAGATACCCAAATTGAGGGCATTTGCATAGACACTTCCACTTCTCACTCAAAAACATATGCTGTCTGTTTTTCTAACGAACCAGTTCAGTTGTCCAATGGCTTGTTTCCTTCTTTTGAGAAACACACACACATACAACCACAACCACAACCACACCACACACTACCTCACACTCTTCTTGCTCTTTTCCTTCCACTCCAATTTTAAAGTACATAGGATAGAACCTTAAGACCATTTATGAGGGAAACATAAGCCTATTTTTAAAACCAATAATATTACCCCCCAATTTTTGTATTAAAATATCAGAGAAAAGGTTTTCCCTTCCTGAATGAAAATTTGGTAATATGGTTTTGTTTTTTTTTAAAGATTTTATTTATTTATTTGTCAGAGAGAGAGGGAGAGAGAGCAAGCGAGCACAGGCAGACAAAGTGGCAGGCAGAGGCAGAGGGAGAAGCAGGCTCCCCGCCGAGCAAGGAGCCCGATGTGGGACTCGATCCCAGAACACTGGGATCATGACCCGAGCCGAAGGCAGCTGCTCAACCAACTGAGCCACCCAGGCGTCCCTGGTAATATGTTTTTTAATAGGTTGAGATACAGTGATACTTGAAGCACATAGCAGTTCAAAGGGTATGTTAATGGTATAAGGGGTATGTAAAGAGGATTTTAAATTGGGTTGCTTCAGTTGAAAGGAAAAAGACAGGACATGAAAAAATTATATCTAAGATACATGCAATAGTATTTTATATCAACTGAATATGGAGGAGGGGAAAAAAAAAAAAAGATGTTTACACAAAGGAGAGAAATGTTGCCCCAAACAACTAGGACAGATTCAGTTATCCATGGAAGAGAAACAAAAGGAGGTGTTTATTTGGAAAAGAGACAATTTAAAATTGTATATGTTACAATTTTAAAGTTTGTGATATTTGCAAAATATCAATGGAATATCCAGCAAGTTGCTAGAAATTTGGAAATTCAGCTGGTAATAAAGTCAGTCCTCTAGAAATACTTTGCATAAAAATTATAAGTGAAGCTATGAAGCTAGTGCAAATTATGGAACCATAATTTTTTTTTTCAATGGAGGGGCACCTGGGTGCTCAGGGTTAACACCTGCCTTTGGCTCAGGTCATGATCCTGAGCCCTATACTGGGCTCCTCGCTTAGTGGGGAACCTGAGTCTCCTCTCCCTCTACTCTTCCCTGCGCATGCTCTCTCTCACTCACTCTCTCAAATAAATAATAAAATCCTTTAAAAAAATGAAATTTGTGGATCAGAAGACTCAAATGAGTAAAAATCTCCATTACCCCCAAATTAATCTAGAGATTTTATACAATTCCTAACAAAATTTTAGCATGGGCAATGACAAATGTATGATAAAATTTATATCATAAGGCAAAAATATAACATAGCTAACACAATTTTGAAAAAAAAGAATAGATTGAGAGGAGTCATTCTTCCAATGTTAGGGTTTACTGTATATCTACAATAACAAAGACTGTGTTGTATTAGTGGAGGGGTAGAACATAGACCAATGGAACAGAATATGTTAGAGAAATATAATTAAAACCATAATGAGATACTACTTTGTACCTATCAGAAAGGCTAAACTCAAATTAAAAACAGTGTTAGCACCAAATGCTGGTGAAGATGTTGAGAAACTGGATTACATCTACCCTGTGGGTGGGAACAAAAAATGATATGCCTGTTCTGGAAAATGGTTTAGCAGCTTTTTACAAACCCACATATCTAGTTACCATACAATCCAATAATCATATTTTTGGACATTTAACCCAGGAAAATTTATGTTCATATAAAAATCTGTATATCAGTGTTTATTGTGGTTTTATTCACAGTGACCCAAAACTAGGGGGAAAAAAATAAACCCAACCCATTTTCAGTGGGTAAATGGCAATGCAAAAAATCCTATATTCATACCATGGAATATTAATCTGCAATAAAAAGGGGTAACAGTTGATATGTACAACAATATAGATGGATCTCAAGGGAACTATTTTGAATGGGGAAAAAAAGCCCATGTCAAAAAGTTGTATACTTCATGATATCTAATTAATGCTCTAATAAGATTTTGAAGAGGGGAATAGGGTGGGAAGTTGCTATGGCTTTAAAAGAATCACTCAAGGATGGGATGCCTGAGTGGCTCAGTTGGTTAAGCGTCTGCCTTCAGCTCAGGTCATGATCCCAGTGTCCTGGGATCGAGTCCCGCATTGGGCTCCTTGCTTGGTGGGAAGCCTGCTTCTCCCTCTGCCTCTGCCTGCCACTCTTGAGCTCTCTCTCTCTCTCTGACAAATAAAAAATAAATAAATAAATTAATTAATTAAAAAAAAAGAATCACTCAAGGAATCCTTGTGGGGAAGTGTTTGTGGTAGTAGTCATATGTCATATGAATCTTCACATGTGATAAAATTTCATAGAATTGTACATACAAAACACTCACACACACATACACAATTACATTAAAAATAGAAGATAGGAAAAAGTGGTGTAATACCACTGATATTTTTATTATATATTGATAATTTTCTATTTGAATTTTATTAAACAATTGTTAATTGAAAATTTACTTATATGGTTTTGCACTTATCAAATTATTTATGTATTCAGACTCTAAATTATTTGAAAATACATTATTATTTAAAAATATTAAATCATACCAAAGAAAGATAAATGTAAAAGTATTTCCCATCACCACTAACAGTCTTATTTCCCGAAACTATGTTTAACTATTTCTGGTTTTATTTCTCCAATAGTTACCATTCCTTTTTTTTAAATTTATTTTTATTTTTTTAATATTTTATTTATTTATTTGACAGAGATCACAAGTAGGCAGAGAGGCAGGCAGAGAGAGAGGGAGGGAAGAAGACTTCCTGCCGAGCAGAGAGCCTGATGCGGGACTCGATTCCAGACTTGATCCCAGGACTCTGTGATCATGACCTGAGCTGAAGGCAGAGGCTTTAACCCACTGAGCCACCCAGGCACCCCTATCATTCCATTTTTAAATTATGTGTTTATGTCTTCTTTCTTATCAGTTTGTTAAAATAAGTTCCATCCCCACTGAAAAATAAAGAATTTTGTTCACTTAAACTGCTACTTCCCATTTTCTTCCCTCTTCCAACATGTTAGTTATATCTTTATTTAAATTTATCTATTGGCTATTTCCATAACTTAAAAAAATATACTTAACTATGTTGGGATTAAAAAAAAACCAATTGTGTTTTTCCCACGATTTAGCATGAGTGGAATAGAAACTGTTCACCGCTCATATTGCCTTTCTATCCTGCAACATCCATTAGTTAAATCATTACTGTCAGCATATATTAATTATAAAAAAGTTCACAGAGTGACATCAGCAAGATGGAGGAATAGGAAGCCCCAGATATTCCTTCATCCTATGGAGACACCTGTTCAACAATACAGGGACCAATTCCCTCTTTGAGAAATCCATAAACCAGTTAAGAGTTTCCTGCACCCAGATAAGAAGGAAACCAACCTCATAAAGGTTAGTAGGAAAATTTGTGGTACTAGTTCCTCCCCATTACCAGCTTGTGATTAGGAGGAAACTCCCAGTTCCCAGCATCTCCCTGGTAAGAAAAAGAGAAGATCATATTGTATTGTCCAATGTTCTGACTTTCTTGGGGCTTCCCAGGACATTAGCTTCTGTTTCACCTGTGTCAGAGTGGTGACAAGGTCTGGCACATTCTAGATGCCTGCGGACCATTGAGAACAAAGAAGAGCTGGACAGTATGCTGTTGTTCAAGATGATCACGGTACAACAGAGAGTTAGATAGGGCTCAGAGCACTCTCAGAAAAAAGGGTGAAGTGAAATGAAATAAAACTAGAAAAATTGGAAAATTGACATAAATATGGAAATTAGACAACATACTCTTGAACAACCAAGGGATAAAAGTAATCAAAACAGATATTGGAAAATATCACAAGACAAATGAAAATGAAGACGCACACCGAAATTTATGAGATTTGGCAAGAGTAGTACCAAGAGTGAAGTTTTTCACAATAAATGCCCACAAAAGATGAGAAGGGCTTTAAATAAACAGTGTAATTCTAGACATCAAGAATCTAGAAAAAGTGGAACAAATTAAATCCAATGTTAGCAGAGAAAGTAAATAATAAAGATTAGAGATGATGAAATAGAGAACAGAAAAATTATTTAAAAAATGAAAATGAGTTGTTTTTTCAAAAGATCAACAAAAATGGCAAACCTTTAGCTAGACTATGTAAGGAAAAAAAGAAAGAAGACTCAAAATCAGAAATGAAATGGAGACATTTCAACTGATACTGCAGAAAAGCAAAAGATCATGAGACTACTATGGAAAATTATATGCCAACAAATTGAATAACCTAGAATAAATGGATAAATTCATATAAATGTACAACCTACCAATACTGATTCATGAAGAAATGAAAAATCTGAACAGATCTATAACAAGTAAGGAGATTGAATCAACAATCTCCTAAAAAGAAAAGTTCAGGACCAGATGGCTTCATTTGCAAATTCTACTATTATGTAAAAATTTAACATCAATTTTGCTTAATTACTCCAAAGAACTGAAAAGAAGTGAATGCTTTCAAACTCATTTTATGAAACCAGCATTGCCTTCATACTAAAGCCAGAAAGACACAACAACTTGTATCTTTGTGAAAGAAAAGAAAAGAAAAAAGAAGGAAAGAGGGGGAGAGAGTGAGGGAGGGAGAGAGGAAGGAAGGAAGGAAGGGAAGAAAGAAGGAAGGAAGGGAAAGAAAGGAAGGAAAAGAAAGAAAAGAAGGAAGGAAGGGAGAAAAGTTAAAAATAGAACTATCCTATAATCCAACAATTGCACTAATAGGTATTTACCCAAAGAATACAAAAATACTAATCCAAAGGAACACATGAACCCTAATGCTTATAGCAGCATTATCTACAATAGCCAAATTATGGAAACAGTCTGATTGTCCATCGACTGATGAATGGATAAGGAAGATGTGCTATATATATATACAATGGAATATTATTCAGCCAAAGAAAGAATGAAATCTTGCCATTTGCAATGACATGAATGAAGCTAGAGTGTATTATGCTAAGTGAAATAAGTCAGTCAGAGAAAGACAAATGCTATATGATTTCATGTGGAATTCAAGAAACAAAACAAATGAACAAAGGGGGAAAAAGAAAGAGAAAGAGGCAAACCAAGAAGCAGACTCTTAACTATGGAGAAGAAACTCATGGTTACCAAAGGGAGGAAGGTGAAATAGTAATGGGTACTAGGGAGGGCACTTGTGATGAACACTGGGTATTGTATGAAAGGGTTGAATCATTATATTTTACACCTGAAACTAATATCACACTGTATGTTAACTAACGAAAATTTGAATAAAACTTTAAAAAATTGTTTTAACAACTTAAAATAAAATAAAATGTGGATAGATTTTTTAAAAATCACATGATCATCATCAATAAGTACAGAAAAAGTATTTGACAAAATTCAAAACCCTTTTATGATAAAAACACTTAAGAAACTATGAATAGAAGGAGATTGCCTCAACATGGAAGAGGTCACATATGAAAATTCCATAGTTAACATCATAGTCAATGGTGAACCCTGAAAGATTTTCCTCTAAGATAATAGACAGAGTGTCCATCAGTGGATGAATGGTTAAAGAAAATGTGGTATACACATACAATGGAATGCTATTCAGCTATAAAAAAAAGAATGAGATCCTATCATATGCCATTGCATGGGTGAACCGTAAGGACATGCTATGTGAGATAATTAAGTCATGGAAGCACAAGTTCCACTAATATGAAGTATCTAAACCAGTCAAACTGATAGGACTAGGAAGTAGAATGGTGTTAGCAGGGGTTAAGGATGGGGGACAAAGGGAGTCACTATTTAATGAGTTTCTGTCATTCAAATGAAAAAGCTCTAGAGATTTATTGTATAACACTGTGCTTATAGTTAACAATGCTTTACACTTTTTTGTTGTTGTTGTTGAGAGTAGATCCCATGTTTTTTTTTTTTCTTCAATAAGGAAGAAAATTAAAAATTTCTTAGATACAGAAAAGCAAAAATAAGACAAAAAGGACATCATTTTATCATTAACCAGATTAACGAAATGTTGTTTTTATTCTTGACTTCTGGTGATTTTAAAGAAAGATATTATTATTGTTACTATATATTAGTGTACCTAAAACTGGCCCAGCTGATAATTTTGAACAATTAAGCAATTCCACCTGCCATTTGATGTTTCAGAAGCCCATGGAAATCAGAGAGCTTAGTTCCATAGCACCATTTCTCACCTTCATCCCAGTCTAAAGAAAAGAGCCACCTCAAAGTTTTTAAAGGATTCTCCTGTTCCTTCAACAAGGCATTAATATTTCTTTCCAGAGAAGTTCTGGCATCACAGATTCATTAACTGGAGGGCCACGTTTAAAAAAAATAAAAAGTCTAGTTAGTTTGGGGGCAGTATATAAGAAATTTAAGAGGAAATACAGACTTCCCATTACTTCCCATTACACCCACATGTGCATAACTTCCCTCATTATCAACAACCTTTACCAGAATGACATATTTGTTACAATCGAGGAACCTGCACTGACACATCATTAGGGTTCAAAATCTGTAGTTTACATTAGGGTTCACTTTTAGTGTTGTATGTGCTGTGTGCTTGGACAAATGACATGTATCCATTATGGTGTCATATGTTTTCACTGCCCTAAAAATCCTCCATGTTCCACCTATCCACTCCTCCCTCTCCCAAACCTCTGGCAACTTTTTTTCTCTCCATTACTTTTGAGTGTCAGATAATTGGAATCATATAGTATGCAGTATGTAACTTTTTTTTTAAGATTTTATTTGTTTAGTTGACAGAGATCACAAGTAGGCAGAGAGCTGAGAGAGAGGAAGCAGGCTCGCTGCTGAGCAGAGAGCCCGATGTGGGGCTCGATCCCAGGACCCTGGGATCATGACCCGAGCTGAAGGCAGAGGCTTTAACCCACTGAGCCACCCAGGCGCCCCTGCAGTATGTAACTTTTAAGATTGGCTTCTTTCACTTTGTTAAATGCATTTAAGTTTCCTCTGGTCTTTTCATGACTTGATAACTTTTTTTTTCTTTTCTTCCTTCTTTAAAAAAGTTCCTTTTTTTTTTTTTTTTTAGTGATGAATGGTATTCCATTATATGAATGTACCACAGTATATTTATCTATTCACCTGAAGGGCATCTTGTTTGCTTCCAAGCTTTGGCAATTTTTTTTTTAAAGATTATATTTATTTATTTGAGAGACAGGGATCACAAGTAGTCAGAGAGGCAGGCAGAGAGAGAGGAGGAAGCAGGCTCCCCGCTGAGCAGAGAGCCCAATGTGGGGCTTGATCCCAGGACCCTGAGACCATGATCTGAGCCGAAGGCAGAGGCTTTAACCCATTGAGCCACCCAGGTGCCCCCCAAGCTATGGCAATTTTAAATAAAGTTTCTATAAACATCCATGGGCAGGATTTTGTGTGGACATGTTTTCATCTCCTTTGGGTCAATACAAAGAGACTGTGATTGCTGGATTGTATGGTAAGAGTATATTTAGTTTTGTAAGAAATGCTGAACTGTCTTCCAAAGTGACTGTACCATTTTGCATTCCCACCAGAATGAGTAAGAGTTCCTCTTGCTCCACATGCTCTAGAGGGCCACTTTTGAATCTAGGCTTCAATTAAATAACCAAGCAATGTTAGAATTAGCTCCTTTTGCTTACACATTAAGTTCTAAATCCCAGTTGAATATATGACCTAGTCTTATATTTAATGTTCTTGGTTGTGATGCCTATAAAACCCATTCCCACACTAGAATCCTGCTGAAATGAACTGTCAAGATCCTACAGTTCTTGGAATACTCTACCTCTTCCTAGAGCTGACATGGCAGTTTTCCCTCTGAGCCATGCTGAGATTAACTTTCACAGGGGTCTTGCGGCAATGAGGGGTGTTGGGACATGATCAGAATAGAATGGGCAAACACTGTGAGTCAGAGTCACCTGGTCCTAATGAAGTCCTTGAAAGTTCTTCATGTCAGAGGAGGCTGGTTTCTACAGAAAGGAACAAAGAAATTGTTTCCATGTGCATGGAAATTTCAAGATGATTTGTAGATTAAGTTAAGTCTGTGTCTGTCAAAATGTTCCAGTTATAAGTCTCAGGGTCCTAATCCTTCACAATCTTAATCTTAGCATATGAACTTCAGTGAGGTTGTGCTTTTAACTGGCATTGTGACTTTGCTGCACTCAAAATCAGATTTGAGACTTCATCCTCAGCCATTTCTGCCCACCTATTTCTAGAAGAGAAGGGATTTCTTTTTTTTTTTTCTTTCTTTTTTCTTTTTTAATGCTGCCATGGATGCTTTCCATTTCTCTATCCTTGTCTTGGTTTGGGAATTCAAGGTTTTGAAGTTCTCATTTCTTTTTATACACTTTCCAATAATCAGAAAGAATGAACAAACCCTATAGTCTTTGTTACATTTTTTATCTTAGAGCAAATAAATGCTACTTGACCACCCAAAGCCTGGCCTCTAGGTTTGACCCTATTCCACCCCATCACTGGTGATATCTTGAGTAATTGTGATCATATATGTCAAAGATTACTACTGAGCCATTTTTCTCTATCAAGGAAGTTACCTTGGGTTTATAAATGTGATAATTATCGGAGCAATCCAGGGTCAGATTTATATGCACTGTAGAGTCATGGCTTTTTTTTTTTCCTTCCTTCCACCCTCCCTTCCTCCCTCCCCCTCTTCCCTTCCTTCTTTCCTTCCTTCCTTCCTTTCTTTTTCCTATACTTAATTCTTTAGAACTCTCTATGTCCAGATCATACCTTAAGATTGCGGAGTTAGCTTTTCCTACCTGAGGATGAAATGCCAATATATAAATGTATGGAAGAATTTTCCCTTCTCTCCCATTATTAATTTATTTACCTTTAATTTATATCAGTAGGGGCTCATGTTCATATCTTTTGTATTTTGTATCATAATCCAATACTATTTTATTTGTGGGCTCAAAATGTACAGCAGTGGTCTTTGATAGCTATTTCAGTTGGTTCCTATGCTCATTTGTCATATCTTCATCAATTTGTTTGTTTTATTGTTTTGTTTTGTTGAGCACTTTATTACTTTCTGTTATTACAAAATGCTCTATATTCCTATGTAGTTCTTGTCCAAGCCTAGAATCAACCATTGCTGCAAATGTCCCTATTCCTTCATTGGAGAACAATATCAAAAACCAAGATCTGGGTGCTAGGTATGTTTGTTCCTATTTGGTTGTCTGGTTGTCACTTTCTTTAAGACTTCTGAGCTGGAGGTGCCTGGGTGGCTCAGTGGGTTGGGCCTCTGCCTTCGGCTCAGGTCATGATCTCAGGGTCCTGGGATTGAGCCCCGCATCGGGCTCTCTGCTCAAGCGAGGAGCCTGCTTCCTCCTCTCTCTCTGCCTGCCTCTCTGCCTACTTCTGATCTCTGTCAAAATAATAAATAAAATCTTTTAAAAAAAAAGACTTTGAGCTAACAGAATACATAGATATATGACACATATCATTTTTTATTTGATTGTGGAACTCTACTTTTTTAAAGATTTAAAAAAATTATTAGAGAGAGAGAGAGAGAACATGAGCAGAGGGAGGAGCAGAAGGAGAGGGAGAAGCAGAATCCCCACTGAGCAGGGACCTCATTGTGGAGCTCAATCCCAGAACCCTGGAATCATGACCTGAGCCAAAGGCAGCTGCTTAACCAACTGAGCCACCCAGGTGCCTCTGGAAATCTCTTTCTGTGAGAAAAACATTTAAATGTTCTTGATTAAAATTTCTCAGAAAATTAACAAAGTCTATAAGGGTATTTTTGTTGCAATGGACACAAACATACCTTTACTTTTGAGATTCTCCTTTGGTATGAGAGAACAGTAAGTTGATCTAATATATCTTTTGGAACTCCTTACTGAGCAGTTTCATAGGTTATACTCATTCTAGCTTTATAAATGACTGTAATAATCACTATTATCTACCTCATATTCTATAATTGTTCGTGGATCTTGCCCCAAACAGTAAAATTTGACTTGACTATAACAGGTCTTCTCCAAAAAAAAAAAAAAAAGTAATGAATTTTATAAAACATTCAAAACCCTAAGTTGTAAGAAGTGAAATTGAAATGCAACTTAAAGACTAAGATTTCTTTTATTTCTATTTAAGTTCCTTGTTACTTGATCAATTTCTATGGATTATAAACAACAACAAAAAAGCTGTTAGGGCTGCCAGATGGCTCAGTTGGTTAAGTGTCTGACTCTTGATTCAGGCTCAGGTCATGATCTCAGGTTTGCAAGATTGAGCCCCGCATAGGGTTCCACAGTGGGCATGGAGCCTGCTTAAGATTTTTTCTCTCCCTCTGGTTTACCCCTCCCACCCCCCAAAGCTGCTAGAATCAGAAATGTATAACCAAAATCATGCTTCTGATATCTATAGGAAATATACTTTAAAATGTTCCAAATTTTATTTCCCAGAAGTAAATGCATTATGGCATTATGTAAAACTGTTGGAACAATAGTAAAATTGGTAACAAGAGTCATCCCCTTTCTTACAAAGTTACAATATTAAACTAATTTGGTTATATTCAATTTCAATGACTCAATTTGTGGTATAAATTGTAAGATAAATATAGTTATTAGATATTAAATCATCAATAACTCTGTCCTCTTGTCTTCTTTTGTATCAGAAATTGTGGAAATCTAAAGTTTCTGAACTGCTTCAAATGTCTGTGTTTAAAATAAATATAATTTCAGTTGAATATTGATGAATATGCTACAGAAGTTAAAAATGATAAACAATTCTTAAACTGTACTTTAGTTTGCATAGGTTAAATTAAAAGACAGGATTGTCTCAAATATCTGTTTATGAGGTTACAAGGTCACTGAAATAATTTTAATCCAATATGCTTAAAATGAGTTTCCTATTCTTATGGGATGTATGTAGTACACATCCATTTAGCACTTGTATGATAGACACATAATGATTGTGATCATCCATTTTAGATAATTCTCTGTAAGTTGTCAAATCTTGCTGAAAAGGCATACCCCAGAGAAGTGACTTTTTTGCTTACTTTGCAATTCACTGACTTAGGGATTTACTAGAAGTTGTAATTGGCTCTTCTGATTGACAATGAAGACCACATTTCTTAATGCTTTGACTCGCTTTGTGGATTGATAAATACTGTGAAATACAGCAGGTGGCTGAATTAAAGTCTGCTAATGTGAAGGGATTGTGAGCTAAGGACTTATTAAGCTCTGTAGGGTGGCCATAGACTCACATTTTGTTCCCAGTCCTTGCTGCTTCATTTTATCCTCTTTTGGAAAGGTTCTTAATCTTTCCAGTTCAATCAACAAAATAAGAACTATATTTACTTGACATATGATACATGACTTGGTTGTAATAGGCCATTTTTGATGGGAAGAGCCAGTAACCAATTGTTAAATGATACACTTGGCTCCTGGAAAAGTTAATAAAGTGTCCCCAAAGCACTTAACCTTCTTTAGATGAATCATTTATATACCAGGAGAAACTATCTCAATGATTATCAACACTAACCTAACATTCTATAAAGTAGATAAAGGATACCAAATCATTTGGTTACCTATCTAAAATCTCTAGAAGGAAATCTTATGACTGACTGGTCTTAAATTAATTTTCAATAACTGGATTCTGAATATGGTACAGAATGATTCTTATTTAATACTATTTTTTTCCAAAGGAACATCTTCTGCATAGTGTACATTTTTTATGCTAAGACTTTAGGTCTATAAAGTAACTTTAATTTGTAAATATTCATAAGCTATAATTACTAATTAGTTTTTTCCTTATCCTTCTTTTCTGTAAGTATATTCTTTAATCCCCATTCTCTCAGTAGGAATCTAAAATGCCAAAATGATTTTTTTCCCAAAGGCTTACTTTCATCAATAACACAATTAGGGATCAAGCTCATAAATACAGAGAATAACTTGCTTACTTATCTAAGTACATAGTTATATATACAGAAATGTACACATGCATAAAAATATACAGATATGTGAATTTCTTTCTTCCTCTCTCCTTCCTTCCTTCCATCCTTCCTTCTTTTCCTGCTTCCGTCTTTTCCCTCCCTTCCTTCCTTCATCCTTTCCTTACTTCCAGATATCTACCTATAGCTACCTTTTCTATATATAATATTGCCAATACATAGTAAATACAAGTGTGTTTTTTTAACTAAAATATGTTTTTTTTAATCAAGAATCTACATATCATTTGCAATAAACCAAACGTGATTTTTGTTTGTTTATGGAAGGATAGAGGTGTTGCACTGGAACAAAAAGCTCTGTTATTCAATTAAATCAAATACTGAAGAAAATGTAACAGGTTAAAATAAGACTACATCAAAAACTATTTTAAATTCTGTAATATAAATGTGAGAAACATTTGTTGCTATTATAGTAATTGTTTCCTTTTTTGTTTTTTAATCATTTACATTTTTTTAAATTTTAGAAACAATAATCACTGCAGTGCTTTTTCAGCTTATAATTTATACATATTTACATGGTTTATTTAACCTCATAATATTCTATGAGACACAGAAAGTAGGCACTATTATTGCCATTAGTAAATTAGAAAACAATATTTTAGAAAATTTAACTTAATAGTCAAAAGACACATAAATACTGAGGATGTATTAGAATTGTGTGAACACCATTGTTGGCCTCAATTATTTTCCTGCTATAAATACTGTCATTACTGCAAACACAAAAATATAATGACATGAAATATTTTGACTTAAATGTAAAAGTGTGGTTTCCCAAGAATTTACAAAACATATTAGCTATTACTTTTTTATGACAATATTGTCATATTGCATGCCTCAACTCCCCTTTAACAACAAAAACTTTTAAAAAAGGAAAATGAGACCACCTTCCAGTTAATATAACTGAATTTCAGTAATATTTCATAATTACTTTTTAAGACCCAAATTAGAGATTTTATCTACATAGCATTTTCTCCTTTACAGATCTGGGAGCAAAAGATTTGTGAGCTGGCAAAGAATACCTCTACTTTAAAGGCTGAGTTAAAATGTGTTTTCCTATTTCTTTCAACAGTGAATGCTAGGTAAATTGTATAATTAGATCTGGAGAACGTGTTTTCTTTCTTGTGTGGTAACAAGATATTGTGTGTTCTCCCTAAGTATCAAAATCTCTTAATAGCCATTAATTATGTTTTAAACATTTTTTTTTTAAATTTTTAGAGAGAGAGAGCCTGAGTAGCAGGGGCAGAGGGAGAGGAGAGAGAATCTCAAGCAGAGTACAAGTTGAGTGCAGAGCCTAATGCAGTGCTCTACCTCTGACCCCAAGATCACAACCTGACCTGAAACTAAGAGCAAGATGTTAAGAACTAAGACCAACTGTCCCACCCAGTTGCCCCTTAACAGCCATCAATACATTACATTTTCCCTGAGATCCAACTGCCATTCTTGTTAAGTAAAAACACATCAAAGTTAGCAACAATTAAACACATACACACCCAACTACTCAATGAATGTATTGGATGGTTTTTGTTTCTGTTTTCTTTTAACAAACATTTCATTTCAGAATATATTTGGACTTTTAAAATACTGTGAAGTTGTGAACTACAGAAAATTCCCATAACACCTCATACCCAATTTCCTTATTATTAATATCTTGCATTAGTATATTTGTTATAGTTCATACACATGTTGATAAATTATTATTAACTAAAATATATTTTTCTTAGTTTTTAACTGGTGTCCTATTTTTCTGTTCTTGTATCCTATTTAGGATATCACAACATGTTTAGTTTCTATGTTACTACTTTGATAAATTTGACTTCTAACATGCTAACTATACATTCTCTGTATAATCAGATACAGAATATATATATGTATACCATATATAAAGGTATAAAGTATATCATATATATCTAAGTATATATATATACTATGTATATATATCCCAGTATATTATTTATTTGTCCAGACAACTGCATCACATCTAGCAAGGTGATCCCCTGCATTTTCAGTAGCTATATACTTTCATCTTGGCTCAGTTTAGTTTTCATTTCTTGTTGTTGTAATACCATAAATAAATAATGTCTAGCACTATTGTAACATACTAACATTATCTTCACAGAAAGTAAAATATTATATATGTGAACAAGTGTGACTTTGGTATTGGCCTAAGGTAGAAATCACTAGTGAAAAATATTTATTATTGTGAGTATAAATCAGTAGATTGTTTTTGAAATTTCAAAATACATTTTATGAGAGGAAATTTTTGAAAAATAACATTTATTGATTAAAATAAAAGATTAGGTTTTCAATTAGTTACATTAGTTTTTGGCAGTTCTTCACATATGCGGTCTAGGTGATTGTCTTGACTCCAATAATTAAGACTTTTTAAAATACAATATTTTGCTTTTTTTCAGGAACTAATCTCTCTAGTTGAAAAAAAAATTCAAGATAGCCCCCACTTTATATCAATTAATTCTATTGTTTTTTTTTCTTAACTGCCATCTTGGATTCTTTATTTGTAACTGTTTTTTTCATGTGAATCCCAGTGACTCTAATGAATGTGTGAAATTACATATCTAACTTGAGTAGACATCAGATTGGCAGTATATATTTGACAAAAGTAATATGCGTTAGGGGTGCCTGGGTGGCTCAGTTGGTCAAGCACCTAACTCTTGATTTTTGGCTCAGGTCAGGATCTCAGGGTTGAGAGAGATGGAGCTTTGGTGTGGGACAGTGTTGGACATGGACCCTGCTCAAGATTTCTCTCTCCTTCTCCCTCTGTGCCCCACCTCCCACTGCTTGCTCTCACTCTCTGTCTCTCTCTTAAAAAAAAAAAAAAGTAATATCCTTTAGTTCTAAACTCTAATTCTTTTATTGACTCAAAATATTTAAAAAGAAAATAGAAGTGAGGGGTGCCTGGGTGGCTCAGTCAGTTAAGTGTCTGACTTCATCTCAGGTCATGATCTTAGGGTCCTGGGATCAAGCCCTACTGTCTGCTTGTCACTCTCCCTCTTCCTCTGACCTTCCCTCACTCATGTACTCTGAGTGTCTCTCTCTCTCTCTCTCTAACAAATAAAATCTTAAAAAAAAAGAAGTGAAAAGCAGAAATGTATAATGACACAACACAATGTGTATTTCTAACCCTTACATGCCATTGTAATTTAACAAATTGAATTCTATATAATTAGCCTGATTCTTTCCAGCACCTGTCTTAATGAATCTTACCCAAAGTTTAGTAGTGCAGAGAAGATGAGACATCCAGAAAAAACAAGCTCTAAATGAGAACTGAGGGACTTCTTGCTTGGAAGAATGAAGAATAGTGCTTAGATAACTTATTATCTGTATGACTATAGGGCTTAAAATCTCTGGGTCTAGGTTTCTTCATTTGTAAAGTGAGTTTGATACTCACCTTTGGATGATGTGAATAATTAGAAATTATGTATGTGAAATACCTTAGATGATCTTTGAGACATGATAGACATTCAAGAATACATATTATTTCTTCTGTAATTTTAGAATTTTTTGGAATAAATTATTATTCTAAATATAAAATGATATTGTTACATTATATAGACTCTCTAACATCAAGAAGCATTAATTCAATAAGTATTCACTGAATAGCTCCTACATACCAGGCAATAAATTCTGGAGGTTAACCAATCAACATGGCATTAAAAACATCTGATCTCTTAGACCTTATTATCAAGCAGCATTAAGGGACACAGAAATATGTAAATGAATGGTAAATAAAGCTTTCATAATAACAATACATAAAAATATCTAGATTTTCACATGACCATAACTTTTACAAGAAAAAATAAAGCATGGAAGGACATAGGGAATGCTTGGTGAGAATAGTACACAGAATTCTAAATGAGATGTAAAAAAAAAAAAGATTCACTAAGAGAGAAGTTCTCTAACATTACATATATTCTAACATATGTTCATGTATTCATTTGTTCATTAATGTTTCTCTACTTTTGTATTTTGAAAAAAAATTGAAAACTTCAGAATAGTTTGAAGAAAAGTAGAATGAATATCCTCACAATCTTCACCTAGAATCCTCAATTTGTAACATTTTGGCATATTTGCTTTCTACCTATCTTTCTATGTCTATCTATCTATCTATCTATCACTTTTCCCCTTTCTTGGCTGAACTATTTGGAAATAAGTTCATACACTAACACACTTAAAATACTGAACCTTCAAGCAAATATCTCCTAAGGATAAGAATATTCTCCTACATATCCATAATACCAATAACATGCACCCCAAATTTTAAATTTTAAATATTATTTCTACATATACAGTCAATATTTAAATTAACCTGGTGTTATTGTTTAGGATCATTTTTGCTTTGTTGGAATAGGCTATGGTAAGATGTTTCATTATCTCATGCTACATTAAAACATTTTAGTTGCTTAAAACAACAGTGATTTATTATTTCACATGATTCCATTGGTTCAAGATTGAGGCAAAGCTCAGGTGGTTGGTCCATTTGCTGTACTTGATACAAAGTGAGTTCCCTCATTGGCTGCATTCAGCTAGCAGTTTAGCTGAGATTAGAATATCCAAAATGGCCTCTCACCTCATAGGATCTTACTCTATGTGGTCATTAATCATTTGAGAGTCTCACCGGCATTTTCTTATAATATGGCAGTTGGGATCCAAAAGCAAAGGCAGAAGGTTCTTAACTGAAGAAACTGAAATTCAAGCTAAAATCCTTGATTTTAGCTCACTTCTGCTGCAGTCTGTTAAAAGCAATTCACAAGGCCAACCTAAATTCAAGGGGGAAAAAAATAGACTTCACTCTTGATGGAAGGAGAGGCAAAGACTTTGTAGTCATTTAAATTCTGTTGCATCAAGTATCACACTTTGCTTTAAATTACAAGTTCTCCTTATCCAACTTTAATCCAGAAAAGCAATGTTTGTTTCATTTTAGTCAATGTGTTTCAATGTTACACTCATTATTCTTTTTGATGATCAGTAATCTCAACACTGGCCAATAGATGCTCCTTAACAGTGCCTTCTGTGTTCATTAAATATATGTAATTTCTAAATACTAAACAAAAATATTCTGCACACACCCCCCCAATGTTTTTCTTTTTTAAAGCATTTGGTATGTGTGCATGCATGCACCCAAGCTTTTCATATATCAATAGTAGCTTGTTTTTATTTGTATGTAAGAAAAAACAAACCCATACCATAGTTTTAAAATGTAGGGTTATTTTTATCTCTTTTTGTTATTTATGTTTTCTTTAACTGCATATTAATTGTATTCTGTAAAATAAGTTGATTTCTGGTCAGTAATTTGATTCCTATAGATTCATTACATCTTAAAGGCAACAAATATTCAGAGACCCACACCCAGTATGTATCTTACTATTATTTTCTGAATCCATTCTTCAAATCACCTATGCAGAAAGGAAAGGGCTTGCCCTTTTTATTCAGGTAAATTTATCTCAATATGAAGCATAAAACATGGATGCCTGGGTGGCTCGGTCAGTTAAGCACCTGCCTTCAGCCCAGGTCATGATCCCAGGGTGCTGGGATGGAGTTCTCCATTGTACTCCCTACTTAGCAAGGAGTCTGCTTCTCCGTGTCCTTCTGCTCCTCTGCCCTGCTCGTGCACACACATGTGCTTTTTCTCTCTCATACTCTTTCTCCAATTTAAAAAAAAAGAAAAAGAAACACAAAAGCTATTACTTTCCTTATTGTTTATAAATAATGCTTAAAGAATTAAAAAATTGTTTGGACAGATGAAAAGTATAGTATCATGACTTAGCAATTTTATTTCTCAGCAACTTAAAAATAAATTTCCCACTTTAATTATTTGTCTTTTTTTATGAAACAAACCCACAATATGGCAAAGATGATATTTTGATATATCTGTTAATAACTTTCATTAACGACAGGACCAGAAATGATTTTTAGGAAATAAAAGAAAATTTAAAAACTTGAAAATTAAACTGATACAATACTTTGGTGTTTAAAAGTTTGACATTGGGATAGGCTTACATAATGCATCCTCCTCTATGTTACAGGGAGGATTATATTCTAATATACCCACAACTAATTTTGAACACTTAGTCTAAGAAGCAGAAGGCAATGTTTATCACTTATAGCTGGCATATTACCAATATTTTGAAGAAATATTTAAAAAATTTTCAAATTCAACCATCCATCTTTTGTTGTTTTTTTTTTTTTTGGATATCTATAAAAAATGAAGAAGAGGCGAAATGATTCTTGAACCTCCAGGATGTATCTCAAGATTATATAGTTAACAGAATACAATAAACATTTTTTCACGAAAATAAAAATTCAAATGAAAAGAAGTAGAATTCAGTTCTCCTTTCTTGTTATTCTTATGGAAGACTACTTCTATTGTTATTATTATTATCATTATTATTATTTAAATCAACATTGCTCCTTTAATAAAAGTTGTGAAAAAACTTCCATTAATATAGATCCCCAGTTGTCAGCCTTCACATTGCTGGTGAAAACCAAGTATAACAGCCAAAAGTCATCTATGTGTACATCAAGATAAATTTTTTAAAAATTTGGATACCAAATATTCAAAGAAAGAAAGGGGGAAGAAAGGAAGGAAAGAAGGAAAGAAGGAAGGAAGGAAGGAAGGAAGGAAGGAAAAGAAAGGAAAGGAGAGAGGGCCAGAGGGAAGACAGGAGGGACCGAGAGGGCCTTATTGCTCCCCTCAGCTTGTCTGAACTTTAGAGAGCCTTTTTCTTTTTCTTTTTTTTTTTTTAAGATTTTATTTATTTATTTGACGCAGAAAGAGAGATCACAGTAGACAGAGAGGCAGGCAGAGAGAGAGGGGGAAGCAGACTCCCTGCTGAGCTGAGAGCCCAACGTGGGGCTTGATCCCAGGACCCTGAGACCATGACCTGAGCCGAAGGCAGAGGCTTAACCCACTGAGCTGCCCAGACACCCCTAGAGAGCCTTTTTTTTGACTCTAGGCTCCTGACATTCCTTATTTACCTAAAAAACGTTCAATTGTAATTTCTCCGGCTGCCCCTTTGAGACGTAAATCTTTTAGAGAGCCTTTTGCCAGCTTTACTGTTCAGGACTACCTTTCTAAGGACCTGGCAGCCATCCCTTTGAAATGCAACCATCAAGGAAGAAAGAGGCACTATTTCCCAATTTCTGTAGGAGAGTAGGAGCACCTTGTCTGCTTCAAGTTGTAAAACTATCTTCCCATCATGAAGGTAAGAGGAAATTGATTTTTCCTCCTGGTAAGGTCAATGAACAAATATAGATGGCTTACAAGCCTCCTACCCCAACTCTTAAAACTCTTCAGCTACTTGTAGTAAATGTGAACATCTCTCTGTTATTATTTTAGCCTTGAATAAAGTCTACCCTGCCTGTTTAATTTTGACAGCTATGAGTTTTCTTTGGCAGTTGGAAGGAAAAAGAATGAAAGTGGGGTAGAATGAAAGGGTCAGGGTAGAGAGGGAAAGCATAAGAGACTGGAAGGGAATATAAGTTAATTACCATAAAACCTGGATGTGGAAAAATGTTCTTCCTCCATTTTTAAGCCTGCAGAATGTTTTGGTGTGTGGATGAATCATGGATTGTTCAACTAGTCCTGCATTCACAGACATTTGGATTATTTCCAAACTTTCATAATTACAAATTATACCATAATAAATAACCATGTACATGAGCCTTTTCATAATCTGACAATATTTCCCAGAAGTGGGCTTGCTGGGTCAAAAGCTAAATCCATATATGGATTTATAAGGAATATATGGAATATATATATGTATATATATGGAATGGATATATATATGGAATTCCATATATACATACGGAATGGATATATGGAAAATATATGATTTTCCCACTACTTCCAAATTCCTCCCTATCAGGATTGTACCATTTTTTTATTTCAACTGCAATGTATTGGAGAGCTTGTCTCTCCCATGGCATCTCCCCAACACAGTCAAACACTTGGGTTTTGGCCCATCTATTAGATGTTGAGTGGCATCTCTGTGTAGTGTTCATTTGTATTGCTCCTACTACAAGTAAGATTGACCCCAAATGCTGCCTTACTCTCACAGGAGATATTCCCAGTCCATTCTAGGTCTCCTGTGCATTTCTCTTCCTATATCTTCACCGCTTATTCTTAGATGAGTCCTTCTCATTCACGGAGATAATATACAAAATATGATGATAATAATTAATAATAATAACAATACAATTCCTAACATCTCCTTGTATCTGTGTCTGTACACTCTATCTTAGGAAAGTGCAGACAATGGTTTATTATTCTAACCTTAAAAGCAAACAAACAAGCAAGTAAACAAAAATCCCTTTGTTGATCCCACTGTCCCTCCTACCTATCTCCTTATTTTTCTGCTTTACAAAATGACTCTTCAAAACATTGTCTGGATTCCTTGTCTTCACTTCCTCTCCCTCTGGGTTTCACTCTTGTCCCTTCACTGGAACTGATCTTTTCAATTTTCTCAATAATCCCCATGTTGCTAAATCTAAAATCAGCTTGGAGCTTTTCTTATTTGTCCTATCAGCATTTTTTGGACATAATTCATCACACCCTTCTCCTTGAAACACTGTCTTTGCTTCCAAGGCAGCACAACCTTCTTGTTTTCTTCATTATGATATGCTCTTTTTCCATTGTCAGGGCTGATATTTTTCTCAAGAGTTAAGAACTCTTAATTCTGGAGTGCTTTAGGGCTCAGTCTTTGGATCTCTTCTGCTCTCTCCTGACTCTCTTGGGGATTTCATTTGGTTTATGGTTTTAAATACTAGCTACATGATTAGTTACCAAGAGAGGCAGGAAGTAGGCTAATAGAAACAGAGACTTTTACTATGTATTACTAGCTCTTTGCCCTTGAAACAAATACTTAACTTCTTTGTGTCTCAGTTTGCTCACTATAAAATGAGGATAATAACAGTACTTACTTCATGAGAATTTTGTAAGAAATAAATAATTCATACATATAATAGAAAAAAATAGTTCCTAGTTTATAATAAGTGTATTACAAGCATTCATTCACTCTATTATTATAGTTTCAGGGCAGTTCTGTCTTCTTAAAACTGCAGACTGGTATATTAGTTGCTTTTTAAAACCTTCACTTGATTAATGTTAAGGACTCTAAACTTAATATAAACAGGATACTTCTTGAATTTATGCCTCAAACCTGCCTTGGGGGTCTTCCCCTTTTATGTAGTGGGGAATTTTGTTCTTTCAGGTAAGCAAATCTGACAAGTCATATATGTGATCTCTTCTGCTTACAATTCTCCCATGACTTCCCAATTCAAAAAGCTGGACTCATTGTCACGGCTTACAAGATCCCAGAGAATATACTGCCACATGCCTGACCTCTCTGACCTCTAATTCTATGGCTTTCCTCTGGCTTCTCTCTCTCTCTGTCCTTATTGGCCTCATTCCTATTCCTAGAACATTTACCTATGTTCTGCCTCAGGTCATTTTTTTCTTGTTGGTCTTTGTGTCTGGATGCTCTTTCCACAGATATCCACATAGCCTGACTTTCTCATAATCTTAAATTCTTTATTCAGAAATCAACCTAATGAAGAGATATTCCTTCATCATACTACTTAACATTGAATTCTCTCCCTCTACCACCTCTGCACTTCAATTCTATTACCTGTTTTATTTCCTTCATTAGCACCTTTAGCATCCTATATATTTTACTGATTTTTCTCATCTATTTTATGTCGTTCTCTTACCAGCATGTAAATTCTTTAGGGACTTCTAATTTTTACCCCTACTTTAAATACTCAGTATTGGGATAGTGCCTGGCACAAAGAAGATACTCATGAATATTAACCAAACAAATCAATGAATTAAGTAGGACAGTGACTACAAAAATTACAATTTTTTGCACACCACTATGTATTTGAAAGGCACTTTTCCAGAATAAATCCAAGAAGTATATTCAGAAGCATTTGTTCACATTCATATTTAATAAATTAAGCATAAGAAAATAAGATGATTTCACTTTATATATACATATACACACATTTATATAAAATAATTGTATACACATTTTAACCTTTTGTGTATATGTTATACGTGTTTATGATTGAAAAAATATAAAATCCTGTGCCAAAATAGCTCAAAAAATAAAAGAAGTAAAAAGCATTCACTCCACCCAGATATCACTGTGATATTTTAGTATACAATTCCAATATTGTTTTATATATGTATTTTATAGATATTTTAGATAAATGAGATTTTCATAAATGTGTAAACATTCATTATAATTAAGATATTCGCATTTTGATAGATATTGTGCTGGATATTTATACAAATTATTTCGTATTTATCCATCTTTTACACATAGAAAATTATTTCACCTTCTTGAGTTTAGATGAGACCAAGTGATCAGCTTTGACCAGTGAAATGTGAGCATAAAAAAGTTTAGCTAATGTTCATGATGAAGAAAAAGAAATGCTCTTGAGATTTCCCTGCTCTGGGCTTTGTACAGTAAATGCAGCCACAACTGAAGCATCCTGGCTCTCTGAGTTAGCACATAAAGACCAGATGCCTGGACTGTGATAGATTCTGCATAAGTGAGAGAGAAACTTACATTACTTTATGAAGAGCTGCAAATTTCTTTTATTTCAAAATAGTTTATTCCATTCTGACTAATACACCCATAATGACATTTTCCCCAGTCATTAGTTATTTTTCTTAGATAATTATTTTAATTCTCACATATCTTTCTCTCATAGATGCTTCAAAATCTAAATGTTAATAAGGCAATGAAAACAAATGATGAAACTTATTGTCCTAAAATGCTTGTTTCTGGATTGCTTAAAAGTTTGTTATTACTCTAAGGAAGTTATTAGCTATCATATTCTCAATCTGATTCATTGCTTTTGGTATAGAATGTATTTTGGTCTCTGAAATAGAAAGCAAAATATTTATCTCACTTTTCTGTGTGACAATATTGGGAGACTTCCTTGGGTATTAGGTAGTAACTTTACTTTCCCAACTGGAGACATATATCCTGATCTGGAACAGTCATTACATGGCCTCTGTGATCCATCTGCAAGAGAGGATTCTGGCTTAGCCCAATCAATTTCTTCCCCGACTTATTTTTAAAGCAGATCCTTTCCTAAGAGATGTTATTTCTTGTGTTGTAGCACAGAATCAACAGAAAAGGAGATGAAAAATGCCAAATAAATGTGCTGGACTAGGGCTAGGATAGTGGTGTAAGATATGGCAGATGTGTTAGCATAGCTGTGCTATATAAGGAAAATCCCATTTATGGAATTTGATTAATTCAAGTAAATAATTAATCTTGAAATTAATTTTTATAATTTCTGGACTGTGATCTTCTGACCAAGATACGGATCTGAGATCTGGCTATATTTCATATTGGAGGAGAATCTCCTACTCTTTTTCTTTTACTCATAGTTCACATGAAGTTTTCGAACACCTATGCCTTTGTTTCATGTATCTTGCTCAAAACATATTTGCAAATAGATTTCCAATTACCTAAATTTACTTCAATTTTCTTTTTATTTTTCTCAAACTCACGTTTTCTATTTCTGATTGTATCCCCAGGTAGAAAAGGAGTCAGACAATTATCACCTAGAACTCTAACAATCATTGTCAGAAATTCATCATTCTGATAACTGATTTGATCCTATACCTACTGGTATAGTGAAAATGAGCTGCTTTGCAGATTATTAAATAACACTGTTGGAGTTTTGTAGTCGTGGTTCTATTCTCTAGGGAGAAAATAGTTCAGCATTACTAAAATTCAATTATAAAAAATTAAAACAAATCAAATTTATTGTGAAGAGTTCAAGCAAATTCAGTTTGCTCTGATAAATTCAGTTCTAGTTTTGATCAAATAAAAATGTGATAGTACTTTACCAGCAATCATAAAAATGCAAAAGAATTTTGTCTTTAGACTATCTCTTGGAGACAGTTAAAAGATATCTTAGTGAAAACACAATTTATATTGTATCTTAATTTTATAGCCTAAAGGGAGATGTTGACTGTATATATTGTATCAGCATACAGATTGTGTTACCATCTTCACTTCTAGAATAGTTCAATATTTTCTTTTTCAGAAGAAGAAAGTTTTTTTTTTTTACAGGCTTACCCCTGGAAAATGATGTCTTAGTTGTATCACACCTAGTAGACAAATGAAAAATAAAAATGTAAAATTGCATATATTAAACTGGTATTTAAATAAATAAAAATAAATTCAAGACTCTAAAACTATTTTTGTTCATAAAATTAGTAACAGTTATGAAAGGTTTCTGTTTTTAGTGAGATTGTAGGAAATCTTAAAACCTAATATAGTTAGTACAGAGCAAGTTTTTAGATTTTGAAAAATGTGTTTACATATAAGAAAACACCATTTTATATATACATTGACTCAGAAACTCTGCAGTTAGAAATTTATACTTAGAGAAAATAATTATGTTTTGTGCAAATATTTTGAAGCTAGGGTACTTATCAAAAGGTGTTTATTATCACAGATGTTTGAAAATAACCAAATAGGTTTAAACAAAAACCGACAATACATAATGATTAAAATATATAAGAATATATTCACATGATGCAAGATCTCCCTTTATTAATGTTATATAATTAAATATTTACTTCCTTGAAAAGATGTTCTTTATACATATAGGAGAAGGCCATTATGATATTCTGTTATTATTCTTTGTATAGGTTATATATATATGGTATATCGGTGTGCTATATATATATATATATATTATATACCATATATAATATATATACTATATATTTATACACACACAGATTGCGTGAATATAAAAGTTACATAATCTATTATTGATAATGATTATCTCTGGTGTTTGCATTATGAGTTCTTTTAATTTCCTTCTTTTAGGGTTTATCTTGCTTTTTACCCATTGAAGTTCAATTGGAACCTTTGCTCAAAGTCATCATCCTCACTCCACAGCCAAAGCCCATAGAAAAGCTACCATTTTGAGTTCCTTGTTGCTAGAGAAAAAGATTATGTGGCAAATTATCATTGTCTGTTCAAGGTATATCCAGAAGTTACACATGGCCAAAGCAGGTCTCAGAGACACAGCAAACTTAAAAGAACATGGAAACAAGCCATTCTATCCTGCATGTGCCTACAGGAATGAACACTGGAGGTATTGTGAAGAACATTAATGACTCCCACACTTACGAGAGATTGAGAGAGAGAGAGGGGAGGAGGGTGGGGAGAGAGGAGAAGGAAGGCAGGCAATGAGACATTTTGATCATAGAGACTTGTTTACTGACAGAAATTCATCCTTGAGTGGTAATTGCACTTCTCTCCCTGAAATTTTCTTTTAATTAGTTAAACTTCCTGTGGTGGTTATTGAGGATCCCAGCATTATTTTGCCTGCAGGTTTGTCTGAGAGAGAGAAAAAAAAATAAAACTCACTGAAATAAAACCAAAAGAATGTTAATGAAAGTAAAACAGAAAATTTTGAATTTGGGGTCCACTACCGTACTTGTATCAAGTTCAGTTTAACTGACATTATTCTCATGTAGCTGTGATTATCCATTATGTTATATGCTTACATTATAATTATATAACTTATATTTAATGGACAGTAACGAGTTAAAGATAAAAGTGCTGAGAGTGTTTCTCCTGTTCTCTGCCAGCCATCAGCCTTTGATATATGGCTACTTTGATTTAAAGAAACAGAGAACATATAAATAAAGGCTTTTCTTAGTTTCTTGATGAGAACTGTCTTCTTTGTGGAACTACACAGAAGTTAGCCGTTTCCTATCCAAAAAATAGATTTTCTTGCGGGTTAGATAAATAATTTCTCTTACAACACAGAGGGAGAGAGAGAAAGCTTCAGAAAGACACAAGGCATCAGGATACATCATAAAGAGTGTATTTCCTCAGCAAAGAAGATAGTGATGCAAGGAAAAAAAGATTCATGATATATGATCCAAAGCATATGAGGGGTATATAAGTACTCAAAGACAGGAATAGAACTCAAGGTGGTAAAGAGTGTTTGGTGTTCAAATGGCAAAGAAAAAAAGATTTAATCTATGAATTAGAAAAAGAGGAATAACTTAAAGAGAAGAAAGAGAAAAAAAAAAAGGAAACCAATGGGTTGTTGAAGACTGCACCAAGTACTGCAAATCTCGTAATAATTGTAATAGGTATCAATCTCTCACCTTCAGAGGGAGCCTCTGTGAAGGCTAAAATATATCCTACCATAAGCAGTGGCTGTCCAAAATATAAGCTCAATTTAGCCAGTTGAATTGACATGAAAAATACAGAACATTATGAAGTGGGTAAAAGAAACAGATTTCGATATCACAGTAGTCCAGGATAAGAGAGGCAAACATCAACTCACATGAGAGTTTATTTATATCTCTAACTCATATTTATATATTTAATTGGCTACTTGTAAGTATAATTATATACAAAATTGGTCCATAAGTTAATCTAAAGGGCTCTTTGTCTTTAAAAGTCCAAAGTAAGTAGATTACTTAATTTTTAAAGGTTTTTCTTTAAATTACAGCTAGCAACATACAGTGTGATATAAGTTTTAGGGGTATAATATAGTGATTCAACACTTCCATAGAAGATTCCACTCAGTGCTCACCACAAATGCATTCCTTAATCACCATCACCTATTTCATCCCTCCCTCCCAACACCTCTCCTTTGGTAATCATCAGTTTGTACTTTAACATAGTTTTTAAGACAAACTCGTGGAGCTATCTGATCCCAGATTAAGACCATCCTTTTTCCCTAAAGCTCTCCTATCCATCAGTAAGAGAAACTCGGCATTAAGTCCAAACTGAAGCAGTTTGATTTAGCTTATATGAAATTCAGAGAGAGACAAATGAGAACGTGGCTAATTTGAATTCCCTCTGGAAATGAATTATTTCTGTGGCTAATTATTTGCCTCCTGGAAAGACTGCAGGCAGCTTTGAGTGCCATGTGGTCCCCACAGGGAAACATTTATTAGGGACAAGGACACAAGATGATAATGACATGCAGGCATCAGTCCTAGAAAAGCAATGTTTCAAATACATAGTCTAATACGGTTGGCAGTAAAAATATAAATGTTTTTATGTAGAAAGAAAATTGGAAAAGTTAGACTATTTGATGTTACTAAAAAGAGTTACATGGTGGTGTTGAGTAATATGGTGATTATGGCTACTATTATTATTAGGAGTTATAATGCCATCACAAACAGAAGACGCATTTCCAAATTCACCACTTGGAAAGACCGTATTCATCTAATTAGGAAATTTTGGGTTTTATTTGCACAATGAAAATATATGAAATGCATGACTAAGACCATTAATTATATTTCAGCTTCTGAGAGACTTTAGCAGGAATGAGAACACCAAGGAAAGTGTTAAATTCAAATTAAGGTAATTAAGAGTTAGAAAGGATTATTTATTTTTATAATTCTAAAAGCTACCGTCTTTTAGTGTACAGATTCCTCCTTGGAATAAAACTTGTATTTTCTGTAAGTTTTCTCAACTCTTTCTGGTCATGATTACTAATACAGCATAGCAAATCATCAATTTCCTAAGAACTATTCAGTAGGAAGCTTAAAAAGGAAGTTTTCTTTTTTTAAGCCGTTAACTTGAACAAAAGTATAGTTAACATGTTTTTTAAGGTAAATTTAGTTCTCAGTGTCAAAATATTTCACTAGTGTTAGGAAAAGCATGAACTATCATTAATGAATTTATATGTTGGTTCTATTATGCACGTGTAGTCAAAGACACTATTTTATTTACCAGCCCAGCTACTGTGCTTTGAGGTTGATAACTTGCTTGTATGACAACTTGCTTGTGTTATATCTAAGGGTCCTTTTTTTGGTCCACTTCACACCAATAATGTAGAAAAGCATCATTGAGTGATGCTCAAGTATTGCCTTTTCTGGTTTACAGGATGTACAATCAAGAAGCTCATAAGCTGATGCTTCTGAATAACACTTTCAGAAAGACCATCTACAATTTGAAGATTAAATGTTGTGCTTTGAAAAAGACCTGTATTAACCCTCCACAAGAGAGCACTTCCAAAATATATTTGTCAACATGTGAGAGTTGGAACCGAGCACTGATTAATCATATACAACAGATTAGTTATTGATGAAGAGGTAAGGAGGCGAAAAGACAAATTTGATCTAAAAGTATCTATGTCCTTTAGAAGCTCTCTAAAGGAAGAATGGAGAATTCTCTTGTCTCAGCTTGCTTACATATAACCCCAGCCACTCACAGCACATTTTCAGTTCCAAACCCAAGGATTTTTCTCCTTTCCTTTGCATGTGTCATACTTTCTTCTCTCTTAGAAATTTTGCATATTTCCCTTTTCTCTTGTTTTGGACTAGATAACACTTACATATTCTTCAAATGCCACTTCAAGCACAAATTTCCCAAGGAAGCATTTCTTGACTCCTCATTGAAGAACAGGTTCCTCTGTTACATGTGTCTACCCTCTCTCTCTTTAACTTCTTGGGCTCTTAACAGCAATATAATGAGGAATAAGCAAGTTGGAGATATATATACATATATACACATATATGTATATATATAATCTTTTTTGCTAGTTTCTTTCAATTGTCCCATTGTTCTCTGGAGCTCATAAATTAGCTGACAGACTTCAAGGATGTCAGCAGAGAGTAGCAAAGAGCACATCAAGCTAGGGATGAAGTGGGGACATGGCTAGAACTCACGGTGGTGCCAGGACTGATGGGACAATATAAGATTATAGGTAATGATTGATTCCCATAGGCTGAGTACAGCCTTCCTGTGCCCGTATCTAAAAATCTCCTCAAGGAAAGGAGAAATTGGGACTAAAAGCCTTGAAATTAATTCAAGGAAAAAAGTAAATAATTGGATTTATCTAGGTATAAGTAGTTCATTTTTCTGCACAGGAAAGAATGGAGATTTGATAGAAAATAACTTTGATCATAGAAATATGAAGACAGCTGCATTCCTGCATTCCCTGTTGATACTTTTTAAACTTTATGTACCTCAAAAGATATATTTGTATGATTTTAAATCAATGTTTGTTTCCCTCACTAGCTTTAAAACTTTATGGGAAAGAAGACTCTATTTCCTTTTTTAAAAAATTTTATCACCTCCCACCACTCTTTTTAGCAGAGCAACTTACACACCATAGGATCTTATTAAATATTGAACAAATACACCCTAAATATGGGGCAATAATTATTTAAAAGTGTAATATATTTTTCTTAATTAAAGTAGTTCTGTTGAGCTTCATCCTGATTATTAAAAAAATCACACCTAATTAATATTTCCAGGATTTATTCTGGTTTCTGGGATAAATGTGTACATTACTTTTTCCTATGTTGTTAATTGCCATAATATTATATATTGAAGCATCTATACCTTCCCCACATTTAAAAAATCTATAGAAATTAAGTTATATCTGTTATGAATCATATATAACAACTAGATGGACATTCACTAAATTTAAAGTGTATTTTTGATATGGTTTAGCTTAAGTTGGGGTTCATATTTATGATTAAAAATTCAGTTTGAAAGGATCAAACGAAATTTGATGGAGAAAGAATAGTCTTTCAACTAAAGGTTCTAGAATAGCTAAACATCTGCAGGCAAAAAAATGAATTAGATGTTAGATATTTTTGGAAATATTAACTTAGTTGGTTCACAGACCTACATGAGAAATGTAAAACTATGAATCTGGAAGATAGTGCAGGAGAAAACCTAAAGACCTTGGATTGGGTGATGACTTTTTAAGTACAATATCAAAAGAAGGATACATGAAAGAAAACAATGGTAAGTTGGACTTCACCACAATTAAAAATTCCTGCTCTGCACAAGACATTGTTAAGAGAATGAAAAGACAGATGACAAACTGAGAGAAAATTTTTGCAAAAGACACATCTGATAAAAGACTATTATTCAGAATACAAAAAGAACACTCAAAACTCAAAATAAGAAAACAAAATAACCCAGCTAAAAATGGACAAAAGTTCTGAATATACAGTTTGCCAAACAAGTTATACAGATGGCAAATAAGCATATGAAAAAGAGTACTTAACATCAAATATCATTGGGATTGCAAATTAAAGCAATGAGGAACAACTACACACCTATTAGAAAGGCTAAAATCCGGAAGGCTAACAACACCAAATGCTGGTGAGGTTGTGAAACAACAGGAACTCTCATTCATTGTTGGTGGGTGTGCAAAATTGTATGGCCCCATTAGAAGGCAGTTTGTCACTTATTTACAAGGCTAAGAATACTCTTACCATACAGTCCAGCAGTCACATTTCTAAATATTTACTCAATTGAGCTGAAACCCCATGTTCACTCAAAAACCTGCACACAAATGTTATAACAGCAATATTCGTAATTGCCCAAATTGGAAACAACCTGATGACTTTCAGTAGGTGAATGGGTAAGTAATTTGTGGCATAACCATACAATGATATTAGTTAGTGATAAAAAGAAATAAGACATCAAGCCATAGAAAGACATAGAGGCTAAAGTCAATAACAAGAAACAACAGGTTTTAGCTTGGATATGGAGGAAAGGGAACACTAATGGACTGTTGGTGGGAATGCAAATGGGTGCAGCCACTGTGGAAAACAGAATGGAGGTTCCTTCAAAATTTAAAAATAAACTACCTACATTCCAGCAATTGCATGACTGTGTATTTGCCCAAAGAATACAAAAACACTAATTCAAAGAAATATATGCATTTCTGTGTTTATAGCAGCATTATTTAGAATAGCCAAGATATGGAAGCAGCCCAAGTGCCCATTGATTGATAAAGGGATATATAAATAAATAAATAAATATATATATATATATATATATATATATACACATATATATATGAATAGATAGGTAGATATAGATATATCTATCTATATCTACAGATATAGATAGATAGATGATGGAATATTATTTAGCCATAAAAAAGAATGAAGTCTTGCCATTTGCAATGACATGGATGGAGCTAGAGAGTATAATGCTAAGCAAAATAATTTAATCAGAGAAAGACAAATACCATATAATTTCACTCATATGTGGAATCTAAGGAGCAAAACAGATGAACGTGGAGGAAAAAAAAAGACAGGCAAACCATGAAACAGACTATTAACTATAGAGAACAAACTGAGGGTTGCTGAAGGGGAGGTAGGTGGGAAATGGATTAAATGGGTGATGGGTATTAAAGAAGGTACTTGTGATGAGCCCTGGCTATTATATGTACGTGATGAATCACTGAATTCTACCACTGAAACTAATATTCATATTATTTAACTAACAAATTTAAATAAAAACTTAAAAAAAAGAAAGACATAGAATAACTTCAAATTTATATTGCTAAGTAAAAGAAATACATATGAAAAGCTATATGCTATATGGCTTCTGGAAAAGGGAAACTTCAGAGACAGTAAAAAGATCAGGTCTTGCCTGGCGTTAGAAAAGAATGAAGGAGGGATAAATAGATAAAGCTCTGGGGATTTGTAGGATGATGAAAATATTCTTTATGATATGTAATGCTCAATACATACCATTGTACAGTTGTCAAAATTCATAAAATGTACAATACAAAAGGCAAACCTATTGCCTACTATGGATTTTAGTTAACAATAATGGTTCATTACCATTGGTTCACAACCAATGGTAATGGTTTGGTTGCCAAAGAAGTTGGTTGGTTAATGGTTGTGGCAAATGGTTGGTTAATGGTTTAGTTACCAATATTGGTTCGTCAATTGTTACAAATGTACCACACTAATGCAAGATGCTAATAATAGGGGAAACTACGCCAGGGAGAGGGGTGGAAAGATGGAGTATTTGGGAGCTGTGTACTTTCTGCTTTCTTTATTTTAAAATCACTTTTAAAAAATGAATTAATTTTTAGGGGCACCTGGATGGCTCACCGGGTTAAGCCTCTGCCTTCGGCTCAGGTCATGATCTCAGGGTCCTGGGATGGAGCGTCGGGGCTCTTTGCTCAGCAGGGAGCCTGCTTCCTTCTCTCTCTCTCTGCCTGCCTCTCTGCCTACCTATGATCTCTCTCTCTGTCAAATAAATAAATAAAATATTTTTAAAAAATAAATAAAAAAAATAAAAACTACTAGACCCTTATTAGATTTGGATTATGAATATTTAAAAAAATGAATTAATTTTTAAAATTCATTTTGAGGGGGCGCCTGGGTGACTCAGTGGGTTAAAGCCTCTGCCCTAGGCACAGGTCATTATCCCAGGGTCCTGGGATCGAGCCCACATCGGGTCTCTGCTCAGCAGGAAGCCTGCTTCCTCCTCTCTCTCTACCTGCCTCTCTGCCTACTTGTGATTTCCATCTGTCAAATAAAAAAATTTTTTTAAAAATTCATTTTGAGGAACTGGAGTTAGAAAATGAACACAACAGATTCTATGGTCTAGATCCATTTCTTCTACCCTTGGGTAAGTCACTTCATCATTTTTTCCTTAGCTTTTAACCCACAAAATGGGTTAAGAATAATACACCACATAAACTTGTTGAAGATTACAACAGTCTGGCACTATTCATTATTTCTGTATAGTCTTCATCCATGAGAAAACTGAAGTAGAGCAAGAGGGTATTGTGACTATTAGGAGAAACACGTCATAGATACGAGAGTCTATGGCCAGAAGGTACAATCCTGGTTTCAAAGCCAGGTCCCACACTGAAAGTCACAAAAGCAGTCATTGGCAAGCATTGCTTTATAAGTGGTCATTTCTCACATGGCCATATTTATTTATTTATTATGTCCATGTGGTGTCTACAAAGACTATTGATTCATTCAATCAATTTGGGGAAGATGATGAAGAAATAGTAATTACTGGAATTTATACAGCACATTTGGGGGGGGCGGGCACTGTTCTAAAAGTTTTATGTCTTATTTAATTTGTACATAAATATTAGTTAAGTACTGCTATTCTCATTTTACAAATGAGGCAACTGTGAAGTTGATTTAACTTTTGCCACACAGCAAACAAGTAAAAACTGAAATTTGAAACTAAGTCACCTGATTTTAAAATCTGAATTCTTCACCACCATGTTATGTTGGCACCTTTGTAATATATACATTCTGTTTATGTATTTTATGTGTCTTTGTTTCTTGTTCTAGAATACAGTTTTAACCTGGCTCCACAACTTATTAATTTTATGTCTTTAAGCAATTTTTTTGGCCTCCATTGGGATAATGACAATGACATGTGGTATTGTAAGGATAAAATGGCCAAATACATGTAATGCTTTGAAAAGTAGGTGGGATAGAGAGAGTACATAATGCATGTTATCTTTGTTATATTTTCATGATTACTCAATTATTTTATTGCCATATCAATACATCTTTTTTAATGAATATGTCAGTAGCAACTTTTAAAAATATTTTAATTTAAACATTTTTAAAATTTTATATCTGCATTTTATATATATGCTAGATATACACAATGTTTGAAAGTGTCTAATAGCCATTAACAATAAGGTTTTGAGTAGAGAAGTTCTATCCTCAGAGAAGAGTAAATGATAACACTGAATTTGGCATGGTGCCTTGTCCACAGTAGGCTCTCGATAAATATTTGATGAACTACTGAATAAATAGCACTCATTCCAAGAGTGCCCTACTAGAGAACAAACATGGGAAGTGACAGTGTTATCTCTAATACCATGGTTAACCACAAGCACAGAGGGAAACTCAGCCCAACTGAACAAACACAATAGACTTAAAACTAAAACACTTAGTAAATTCATAAATCTTACAGGGGTCCAAAGAACTTCCTAGGAAAAAAGTAATGGAAGAGTGATAGAGAAGATAGGACTTGAGTTAAGATTTGATAGGCTAATAGAATTTACTGAGGGGCACGATACTCCATTCATTAAGCCAGATGTATTAGAGATGAAAACATTACCTCCTAGTGTTAGGATTAGTATAGTGAATGATTGTCAAATATCCTTTTTTCCTATATTATAATCTATGCAATATATTACATAAATTTCAGGTAGGTATATACAAATTCATATATACCTGATAAAGTTTTACTCAGTTATTGCTGCAATAATGTTGCCTACCAAACCACTGGGAATATCAGTAGCTTAAATCGAACACATTTATTCTCACACTCATCTGACTAGAGGTCAGTTATGGTTAAGCCAGTCTTTTTTTTTTTTTTTTTTCATATGGATAAGTGATTTTTTTTTAAAGATTTATTTATTTGAGAGAGAGAGAGAGAATGAGAGAGAGAGAGAGAGAGCATGAGCAGGGGGACAGGCAGAAGGAGCTTCTGAGCAGGGAGCCCGAAGTGGGACTCGATCCCGGGACTCCAGGATCATGACCTGAGCTGAAGGCAGTTGCTCAACCAACTGAGCCACCCAGGTGCCCCTGGTTAAGCCAGTCTTAATCTGTGTTCTGTTGGGTGGCTCTCCTTCAAGGTGCAAATCATCCAGGTTTGGGGCTGTGGTATGGGTTGGGTTCAGACCTCCTCTGATTTTCTGTCATCCATCTTAGCCCAGTGAGGCAAATTCTTCTCACAGTAAATGGCAGGAAGTCAAGAGGCCAATCCAAAGCCTCTGCTCTGGGGCCCCTGGGTGGCTCAGTCAGTTAAGTGCCTGCCTTCAGCTCAGGTCATGATCTCAGCAACCTGAGATTGAGCCCTACATCTGGTTTCCTGCTCAGTGGGAATTCTGCTTCTCCCTCTCTCTCTGCCTAGCTCCCTCTGCTCATGTTTTCAGTCTCTGTCTGTCTCAAAAAAAAAAAAAAATCTCTGCTTTCATTCTATCCAATATCATTCCTTTGGCCAAAATAAGTCGTGTACAATGGTGCATCAAAATATCCTCCACTCTTGGGCACCACAAGAAGCATGCATTTCCATGCAAGGAGCCACAAGTCTGCCTACATTGATATTTTGAAGAATGAAAAAGAAAGGAACTTTGTCAGTCTTCCTTAGGAAACAACGATTGACTCTGAACCAGCAATAAGCAAAACAGGTAGTCATTTGGGTAAGACAAAATAGAAAGTATACAGAAATCTGAGACCGAGATGTAGGTGGAATGTGTGCTAGGAAGCACACTTGGGGCACCGGCTGTTCTGGGAGTAAAAGCACAGAAGAACTGAAACAAGAAGTCAGAGACAAGCAAAGAAAACCTGGACTAACAATAGTTGAGCTCCAGTGTCAGGTCAACAAAATCCAGGATCTTACAATTCTTTCTAAAATGAAATGTGCATCCCTTCTATTAAATTATACTCACCTACCTGGACATAGGTAACATCAAAAATCACTGCTTCTTGCTTTGTAATGAATATAATTTTATTTCATGTGGTAGGTAAAATTCAAAGATGACCGATATCTGTTTAAAATCTCTATGTGGCAGAACCTATAACTTGCATCTAACCAATAGGACATGGCAAATATGAAGGAATATTGATGATGTATTTAAAGTCTCTAATCAGTTTAAATTAATCAAATAGGAGATTATTCTGGGCAGGCCTGTCCTAATCAGGTGAGCTCTTTTTATAGAGGGTCTAAAGCTAAGTCTGAAAGCAAAGTATTGGATATAGTGTTTCTCACTCGTGTGCATGTGTGCGTGTGTGTGTGTGCATGTGTGAGTGTATTCGGTTGCTGGCTTTGAGGAAATAATATGTAATAAGGTCACCTCTGCAAATAAATAAATTCTGCCAACAACATGAGGGAGTTTAGAGAGATTCCTGCCTTGTGCCTCCAGATGAGAACATAGCCTGCCTGACATCTTGAATGCAGACTTGCTGAGAGCCTGAGCAGAGGACCCAGCTACACTGTGCTCCTGACTCATAGAAACTGTGAGAAAAAACTAGGTATTGTTTTATGTCAAAAGCTATCTGAATACAATGTAATAAAATTATTTTAATGTATATCAGAAATATTGAGAGGAAAAATTGAAAGGTTAAATATGAATGTGTTTCCCCCACCCCATAAACTCAAAATATCATGTCACCAGTCAGATTTCCTGGGAAGCAGAATCTGAGAAAAATATAGATGCAGGAAGATTATTAAAGAGTGTTCTTGGGACCTGGGGAAGAAGGGAAGGAATCAAGATGGTCAGGGCAGAATGAGAAGTTGTGTTCAATGTAATCTCAACAGAAACCTCAGCTGGTCTCGTGGTAGCTCTAAGGCTGAGGTGACACTTTAGAGACATCCTGAGCTGGGGCCAAGAGTCCCACCCCTACAGAGACCATTCATTGGACACTAGCTACGTGGGGAAGGGACAATTCCTAGCAAAAGCCATCAGCTGAGGACTGACATCTGGCAGCATGTACAGTGGCTGGACCTTCAGTCCTAAATGGTACAGGAAGGAGCATAACCACATTTGTGATGTACCATTTAACATTTGATCATAGTTTTGGCTAACTATAAGCTAGAAATCAGGACTGCAAAGTAAATTAGTCATCATTTTCTTACTTTCTAAAACAGGAACAAAATAACTTTATTTTCCCACTCATCTTTCCCTTTGTTTTTCCCACCTATAAAATGAAGATAACAGGAGTGAGATGACCCTGACGACCACATGGGTTTGTTTCTTATACTTAGAAAAGAAAAACAAAAACAAAAACAAAACAAAAAACTAAAAATGCTAACAAACCAGAAAACAGTCTTTGAAAAAGATATAATAAATATGAATTATGCTGAAACTAATAGTTACAAATTGCTATCAAAATAGTGTATTTTAAAATAGCAGACTTACCTTCTTTTTTTTTTTAAGATTTTATTTATTTATTTGTCAGAGACAGAGGGAGAGAGAGCAAGCGAGCACAGGCAGACAGAGTGGCAGGCAGAGGCAGAGGGAGAAGCAGGCTCCCTGCCGAGCAAGAAGCTGGAAGTGGGACTCGATCCCAGGATGCTGGGATCATGACCTGAACCGAAGGCAGCCGCTTAACCAACTGAACCACCCAGGCGTCCTGCAGACTTACCTTCTTAGACACCTATTTGCAATTAGGAATGAAATCCTTCGTGACTTTGTAACTTCGGGATTTCAGTTAAACCCAGGACAGCCTTGTGTTTCTGAATACCTTTATTGATCTCTGGATGTTGACTAAAAGAAAATTCCGTGGGAGCCATAAAATTTTGAGTGTGGCAGTCACAGTGCAAGTGATTAAGAGCCTTGTCTTTCACCTTAAGCGTTAAAGTTCTGCCCTGAGCGGTTTAACACCTCACCTCCAGACTCAGTCAGGTCCCCAGTGCCTGTGAATTGACACCACAAACACACCTCCAAATTTAACAAAGGAGAAAAAAAAAGGAGTAAAATGTGGGGGCGGGGGGTGGAATGCTATAAGAAACTTTTGAGTTAAGATTAAAGCACAAGGAAAATCTTAATGAAATCATTTTAAAAGGTCATTAAGGAAAGAAACAAAACAAAACACGAACTCTCCTGTGACTGAAGATCCAGCCATCAAAGGAGAGCTCAATTGTGTCCAGATAAAGTACTATCATCCTTTACCTTAATGAACTCAGTACTGACAAGTCTTTTATGACAAATTTTGTGCTCTAGCAGCAACTTCAAATCTATATGAGATTTGGAGCTCCATTTAAAGCCATATCTGGCCCTGTCAGGCTTGTGTGACAAGTTCTCTCAGTCCTCATCTGGGTCACTAAATGGAGATCCCATGATAGAGAAAACTGACATCCCATCCATCTTGCTTTGCATGAGTGCGCCTCAGTCAGTGAAACTACATAACAATGTTAGTTTTATATGCTCTCCAGAAATGCAGCCATGAATTGGCTTCCAATGGCCCGAATGGAAGAATCTTGCAAGCATCAGTTTAGAAGAGGGTTGGTCCCCTTAAACTTGGGGGCGGGTGGGGGGGAGCCAGCAATCTCTTCAATTCTATACCATACAGCATTTCAAACCTTTTGTATACCCCCCCCTTCTTTAAAGGAAAGATTAACTACTCTCCCTTGTTTGAAACAAGGAAATAACATAGCAAGTAAAAAAAGAAAGTATTCAAGAGTAAGCAATAAAAACAGTTTTTTGTATAGTTAATTACATTTTTATTAACATGTCACTTCAATTATTTGCTCAAAAGAAAAAAAAATGCCAATAGTTAAAATATAAAAGATTTCATCATAGAGTCATGGCAGTCTTTGTGCGATTATATGTTTTTTTTTCTAGTTTTTTTCCCTATCTTTTTCTTTATTTGTAACATGGGTTATTTGATTTTCCTTAAAGCAGTGTGTAAAAAACAAACCCCCACAACCTCAGTGTTTTCCTATAAGACCTGAAACATTGCATCATGAGTGAAAAAGTTGGATCTCTAGGACTCCATAAAATACTCTTTAACGTTTCTAATAAAGTTTCTGTTGTTCTAAGTAATTCTTAAATGGTATGTAAATCAAGTTAATGGTGACACTGTCACCTATACAGCAAAAGTGACTCATGCACATAATTAAAAAAAAGAAGACATCCCAAACATCACAAAGTCTTATGTGTTATGTCATCATTATGGTGCATAAGGGAAGTACTATAAAACTACCTAGATCCTTATGAAGCCTAGAAATAATAAAGAGTATAACCTTGGTCCGTTCAACTGTAAATGCTTATTAAAGATGAGTTTAGAATGGATTGTAAAATTACTGGCCTCAAATAGCAATAGAAAGAACAATAATTGAAAAGGATAGAATGACAAGCTGCACTTTACAAAAAAAAATGTAACCACTGTATTCAAAAGGACAGGGTTGCAATGTCTAAGGCTTTGAAATGCTTTTTAGGAGTAATATATTTTCCCCCAAGACTTTCTCCAACATACATTTTGTTATAATTCTTCCTGACCTTTTGCTCATTGAGATGCTGGTATCTGCAGAGGAAATTTCATAGAAAGTATCTCCTTGAAATGAAGGAACAACTTACTTTTGCCCTTCACTGGTATAAACTATATTGAAAACAATTTTATGTTGCTCAGCAACATTTAATATACCAAAATAAAACCCCACCCTTCACCTGACTCTTAAAAGCAACAAAATTGAATTTCTTAACATGGCTTCTGATATCTATTTAGTTTAGATTAAATGCAGGTTAAAGTGTAATCTTTCTGTAATCTGATCACAGGTTCTAACAAATAAGATAGCTAGGGGCAGGACATGAAATAGAAGATTCCAAATTGTTCTAAGTGTGTTCATATATAGACTGTGAAACAGAGAGTCCCCAGTGGCCTCCAGTGCCAGCCTTGCGTCTTCCAAAAGATGTGGTATCTCTGAGTGAACTCCCTCTGAACTCCACTTGTCAAAGTAATGGCAAAATAACAACATCACATAAACAAAGCAAAACAAGAGTCTGGTTTGTTGCTATTGTTAGGGTCATTAAAAATTAAGTATGGCTGATTTAGAGCAACTACTGCATGCTGACGATCCCATTCTTTGCAATGGTTTTCCTCTACTGTGTAGAATTGTGTTTGAGATATTTTTCAAGGGTTAAGATTTTTCTTTTGATAAAGCATATTTTATTTCCTTTGGTTATGTGTTTGTTTTACCTTGCATTAGAGCACAACAACATAAAATCTCTTATAAAACACAAAAACTAACATTGTTTCTTTTTAAAATATCTGTTAGGAGTTACATATGTTATTAAAAGTCCTTAGGTATATATTAAATGCACAAAACTTTGAATTAGATTCTGAGATATCTGGAAAATCATATAAGATTTAGCTTAAATGTTGAAACAGGTTTTCCACATAGATGAGTAAAAGAGCATGTTGAAAACACCTGAAAAAGTCTGTATCTCAGGATAAGGAAGATGTGGTCCATATACACTATGGAGTATTATGCCTTCATCAGAAAGGATGAATACCCAACTTTTGTAGCAACATGGACGGGACTGGAAGAGATTATGCTGAGTGAAATAAGTCAAGCAGAGAGAGTCAATTATCATATGGTTTCACTTGTTTGCGGAGCATAACAAATAACACGGAGGACATGGGGAGATGGAGAGGAGAAGGGAGTTGAGGGAAATTGGGGGGGAGATGAACCA
>PISX010002022.1:0-80427 GCA_004024625.1 Mellivora capensis | reverse complement strand
GCAACCTGAGGGTTTTGAAGGGGCGGGGAGTGGGAGGTTGAGGGAGCCAGGTGGTGGGTATTATGGAGGGCACGCATTGCATGGAGCACTGGGTGTGGTGTAAAACTATGAATTCTGTTATGCTGAAAAGAAATGAAATTTTTAAAAAAGTCTATATCTCAGAGGTTTGTTTGGAGGTCCTCTCACTTATAATGTGATTTGTAATACGCAGATACACAGCCCTATTACTGGTCCTATTTTCTGAAGCAAAATTAAACTTAGTCAGCTCTGACAGATTAGAATGGGTGTTCCATGTCGTTTTATGTGTTCTACTCTAACGCCATTAAAAATGGATAGTTTATTCCTACTCTGCTATAAATATCAGTAAAGTTAAAATGTTAGAATCCTAGAGACATTTGCATTTTGACAACTTTAAAAAAGCCTACAGTCAGTGGGATGAAAGCAGAGTCGTGAAATTTGAGGAGTTTATAAGATCACTGTCAAATTTGGGGTAATTTAGCAGCTTCCCAAAACTATATGTACAATCATGTGATTGGCCCCTCTTGTGTTCCTTTGGCCTGATAAAGGAGATTTCTCACAGATTTTAGAAGCGATGGATATAGAATTTAACACTTACTAAAGTGATGATAGACCACATATGTTTTCTCTTAGAACATCATTTTTCAATTGAATATATGTTCTTGCTTCACATTCTATTCTCCAGTGTTCTTCAGTTCACAAGTTTTGCCCTTTTCTTTTTGCCCTTTGTTTTTTTGGACATCCTATTTCCTCTCTTTGGAATGTTCTTCCTTTACCTTTCTTCTGGTAAAACCCTACTCATAGGGACCCTGGATGCCCAGGGTGTCTCACTTGGCTCAGTTGGTTGGGTGACTGCCTTAGGCTCAGATCATGATCCTGGAGTTCCAGGATTGAGTCCCACATCGAACTTCCTGCTTGCTGGGGAGTCTGCTTCTCTCTGTGACCTCTCCCCTCTCATGCTCTCTCTCTCTCTCTCTCTCTCTCTCTCATTCTCCCTCCCTCTCAAGTAAATAAATAAAATCTTAAAAACAAAATAAAACAAACACAAAACAAAACAAAAACCCTACTCATACTTCATGTCTCAGGTTGGAATTTCCTTTTGCTAGGAAGCCATTTCCATGCCCACCCCAGGAGAGAGTACGTGCTGCCTCCTTTCCTTTAGAGCAACCTATCCTTCCTCAATCAGAACACATTCAGACAGTGTGATTTCAGGATCTAGACGCCATCTATTTTACCCATTCCTGTTATAGTCTTAGCACACAATACTGTGTTTAGCACATAGTACGTTTTTGACTAGGTGGTGCTGTATGCATTTATAGTCCTGTATTTTATCACTCCCTTCTTGTGCTACATTCCCTAACCATTTGTAACCTCTTGTCTTCCCTGAAGGTTCTGTGCTCTCTTGGATCTCCAGGCCTCAGCTTCTTTTAGCCAGAATTGACTTCTATCTTTAATCTTCTACCCACTCACCTGGGTCATTCTTACTATCCTTCAAAATTCAACTCAGCTACAACCTCCTTTGAGAAGCCATCCATAGCCTTTCATCAACACATTTTTAACAAGCGTGTCTCAGTGTCCCCTTGGTAAACTCAATCAAACATCATATAGAGAATACTATGTTGAAATCATCCAAAACTTCTGACTCTTTGAACTGAAATATCTTAAGTGCAAAGGTGCTTAATTCTCTATACCTATATGCTAAGTCAATGTATGGAGGCATTCAGATATAGACAAGATATTCAAATGGATTTACTTGAATTAAAAAAAGCTGTGAGTTTGGGCTCCAGAATTTACTTCTTATATAATCTTTGGCAAGTGACTCAAGTATTTCTGAATTTTATTTTTGTTATCTTTGAAATGGGGAAAATAATGCCTGTTGGGTCTATAAATAAGCAGCCTCCTTTCCTATGATGTCATGTTTCCCTGTGGATAAGTTTCAGCTGCAGTGGGGCAGCACATCTCTCCCCACCCCTCACTCACTCAGCTCCGTGTAAAGGATGACTTATCTGGGTGCCGAATCTGGCTTCTATTTATTTTGCTAACCTTCCTGCTGCCAAGTTTGTATTCTCCACCCTTCAGTAAGATGCCTCCTTGCAGTTGTTCATACTGCTTGAGACTGGGAAGGTTCAAGACTGTGTGCTTCATGGGTAGGGAGTAAGCAAACCCTTCCGGTCCTAGCTCTAAAGCTACATTCAACCCCAAGCTTTCTTCCTTATATCAGTAAAATCTCCTATCTTTTACCAACATCTCTGATAGCTCTTCAGGAAAGGATATTGTCTCTGAATTAGAAGTACCACAGAGTTGGGGAGAGGAGTTAATACTTCCGAAATAAATGGAATTGTGAGGTTGGGTACATGGAATGAGCACTTGGAACACTCTTACCATGAAGAAGACCTGAAACCTACTCTGCAAATCCCAAGTGAATCCATTAAGGGAGTCACACATTGGGCAGAAAAGGGTAGGCCTTGCTGAGGCATGGCTAGTGTCTGCTTTGCAGAGTGTGAACTCGGTTCCAAAGTTGAAGCATAGCTAGGCTCGGATCAGCCGAGGCCAGGGACTGGCAACCAGCCACAGTTCTTGCTGGACAGTGCGCATCATGTCTTGTCTTGAAGTAAGCTTTGAGCAGTGTATCTCTGTCTCCAGACCATCTGGCATTCGTCCCTTCTGCAGACCAGTAAGTTCTATAACCAGAGATCTTTTTGTTTCATTCATTGTGAGCTTTATCACCGGTGTCTTTAAGAGTGCCAAATATAAGAGTTAAGTAAATATTTGTTGAATGAATGAATAAATTTTTCTGATTTCTATGTCCATCTCTCATTTTCCCAAATATTGGCAGAGAGGAAGGATGTAACTTACTGGATCCCTTCAAATTCTCCCAGGTACATAGCTTGTTTCTTAGTATTGCTGTAAGGATCATATTTTTAAAAGTATATAATTTGATATTAAAAATTTCAAGACATTGCACAAATATCCCAAATGAATACTATTTAACTTTATTGCTATTTTAAATGTACTGTTTTTGTCCTTTCCTTTTGCTTTTTGTTTTAATTGAGATAATAATTGACATATGCTATTAGTTTATATACATTGTATTAGTTTGTATAGTATATATTTTAAGAGGATCACAGTAACTCTAGTTAACAGCCTCACCACACATAGTTATGAAATCTTTTTGTTGTAATAAAAACTTTTAAGATTTACTCTCTTAGCAGCTTTCAAATATATAGTAGAGTCTTTTAACTGTGGCCATCATGCTATACTTTACATCACCAGAACTTATTTCCTTTTATTTTCATTAACTGAAGCTTTTAATTCACATTATCTAGCTTAAAAGGCACCTATTTTTGTCCTTCATCTTAGTCCCTGTTATACTAAATTTTATTCTTCATTTATCATTACTGTTAGAAGAAAATAATGGCAATACTACATGAAGGAAAATAAGTGAATTCAAATTAAGAATTATTTTCTAGAACAATATATATAAAATATTTTGTTGCATGAAAATTTTGAAGCCAGTGGCTATAGTGTAATGTGGAAAATGTAAATTTGTTACTGATAGTGAAAATGAGCTCACTGTGTTGCATGCACGATACATAAAACCTATTGGTCACTTATTCTTTCTAAGAGGTATTAACCTCTTGGAGTCCGTCTTGACTGCTGGACACTTTCTCAGCTGGGTGGGCATTCTGGGCAGTCTAAGCTACCGTGACATGACCTCTCTTACTTGTTCTCATTGTCCATGACTTCCTTTTCAGAAACCTTAGAACTTTCATTACCTCCCATGCCACATCTCTTACTTAAATATCTCCCACTCAACATTACTTAAATATATCTAGAAATGCTAATAAAATGTTACATTAAAAATAACAATTGCACTACTTTGAGTAAGTTTATTCCTAAGTATCTTATAGTTTTTGGTGCAATTCTAAATGAGATTGATTCCTTAATTTCTCCTGCTGCTTCATTATTGCTGTCTCAAAAAGCAACAGATTTCTGTATATTGATTTTGTATCATGCAACTTTCCTGAATTTGCTTATCAGTTCTCACAGCTTTTTGTAGAGTCTTTGTGGGTTTTGTATACAAAGTATTGTGCCATCTACAAATAGTGAAAATTTTATCTCTTCCTTATCATTTGGATAATTCTGATTTCCTTTTGTTGTGCGATTGCTGTGGCTAGAACTTCCAGTACTCTGTTAAATAACAGTGGAGAGAGTGGACATTCATATCTTGTTCCTGACTGTAGGGGAACAGCTCTCAGTTTTTCTCCATTGAAGATGATAGTAGCTGTGGGCTTTTCATAGATGGTCTTTATTATGTTCAGGTATATTCCCTCCAAACCTACTTTGTTGAGGGTTTTTATCATGAATCGTTGCTGTGCTTTGTCAAATGCTTTTTCTGCATCTATTGAAATGATCATATATTTCTTACCATTTCTTTTATTAATGTGGTGGATCACATTGATTGATTTGCTTGCCTCTCATGTGTCAGAATGGCTAAAATCTACAACATAAGAAACAACAGGTGTTGACGAGGATGAGGAGAAAGGAAAACCCTCTTGCACTGTTAGTGGGAATGCAAACTAGCGCAACCACTCTGGAAAACAGTATGAAGATGCCTCAAAAAGTTAAAAATAGAACTATCCTATGTTCCAGCAATTGAACTACTAGGTATTTACCTAAATAATATAAAAATTCTAATTCAAAGAGATACATGCACTCTAATGTTTACAGCAACATTATCTACAATATGGAAAATGCCCAAATGTCCATCAACTGATGAATGGATAAAGAAGATGTGTGTGTATGTATGCATGTGTGTATGTATGTGTGTATATATGCATATATACACACATAAATGGACATATATATATGGATGGATATGTATACATATGCATACATATATACACACATACACATGTCTTCTTTATCTTATATATATGTATAAGATATATATATGTATATATATATACATACACATCTTCTTTATCCATTCATCAGTGTGGATACATGTATGTGTCCACAGTATGGATGTACAGTATGGATACATATACATGTACAGTATGGATACATGTGTATATGTATCCACACACATATATACAGATATATATATGGATGGATGGATGTGTGTGTACACACAAGGGCACTTGCTGTGATGAGTGGAAGTGATGTATGGAGTGATGTATGGAAGTGCTGAATCACTGTATTGTACACCTGAAAATAACATTACGCTGTATGTTGACTAACTGGAATTTAAATAAAAACTTTTAAACATGTCAATTGCAGCCAGATTTTTTAGAGTATTTATTCTGTGGATTGCTTTGTATTTATTCTTTTTCTGTATTATCATATTTAGTTCTCACAACACTACAGTTAGATGGGCATATAATTAGTATTCTCCTGATTTTACAAAACATAGAAAAAGAATGGAAAAGGAATAGTAAGTGTCTTGGACTACATAGCTGCCAGGGGGAGTAGTGAATATATGAACCGAGGCAAAATGACATCAGGGCCCACCATCCTAATCAGAATGCTAGACTGCCTGGCTACTTATTACTGTTATTTTTCCCCACATTTTTTAGCACAATTTAGCTCATCTGCTCTAAAACCTTTAATATTTCTTAATTATTAAATAAGAAATACAGAAACCTGACATTCAAAGTCATCTGCAGTAGGACAAACTTATACTTCTAATTTCATCTCCTATTCATTCTTCTCAGCTATTCAGCCATTGACATTTTTCAGAACTACTCAAATAGCCAACTTTCCATCTGCTATATCTCAATGTCATTTATCACTTTTCTCAGCTCTATTTTTTTTCTTCTACCAATAAAATTCTATCCATCCTGCAAAGAACAAACTTAAAGACCCACAAATTCCTCTCCATTCTCTTTCCGAGGTGCTCCTGTGACACATGTGCTTCTGTTACATGCACTACACAAGCTTTTATATAACAGTGGGTGTCCATATTCTGGTCTAGAGTATGAACTGTGTCTGTCCTTGAGAGGAGCTCTATCACAGGCAGGTTCTTAATTGTCACAGCTTTTACACAGAATGTCCCATAAATGATTATTGAATTGATAGAAATGGAAACCTAATTTCCATTGCTACCAACAAGAAAAAAAAATTCACTGAGAATGAGGTTATTTTGTTTATTATCTTCTCTACCCATATTGATATGCAATTTTCACTTATAAATGCAAGTATAGCTTTCTAAATAAAATGTTCATTCTTCTCATTGTATTTCTATAAAGCTTTCTTTGCAATAGAGCAGATGAGTTTTAAGAATGGTGCATTCTATACTGGTGTGGTGCCCGCATTTTTAGGGTTAGTTTTCAATGGTACTTACCTCTACGGAGCGAAAGAGCTGGTACCACATAAAAATCACATCTGCTGTCATAACTATTGTCATAGGTCCCTTTCTCTCTCCAAAATGGCAGCAGAAAAGCTGTGCACAGAACAGAATCCCAAAATGTGGGAGCTTGCCCAGGTGCCCCATTGTCCTTTCTGTCATGGTATAAATGAAACAAAAGGACAGCACAGGCAGTTGGCTAAAATCTGACTGTCAAAAGCAATAAATAAAATGTTTAATGATATGTCTTTTTCAAATGAGAATGTCTTGATAATCCACAAAAAAGACATATTAATTTAATATACAGTGAATCTGTGTACAGTAGCAGCAAGTTTCTTGATAGATGTGATTATTTGATTTCACGTCTCATAATGAGTCCACAGAAACACATGGAAAGACATGGTGAAGGGGAAAACTCATTTTTGTTTCCAAAATTTACCCAAGGTTAGTTCAAATCTAATTTAAAACCTAGTATTAAAGGCTAAGCACGGTGATATGCTAAAGTGGAAGAAACATAGGTTTGAAACCTGATGGAACTGTATTAGATTCTTGATTTTGACATTTCATAATTGGGAGATATTGTCTTGTTATTTAACTCTCTAATCTTCAGCTTTTTAATTTGTAAAATGAAGATAATATTAAACATGTCATATACATGTCCTAGCTCTTAGAGATAGTCATGATGTCTGAAATTAAGTTGTTTAACAAATAATGGCTACTTCTATGAATATTACTGTCATATGAAGGTATTAGCAAGAATAATAGCAAAATATATAAGTATTTATGAAGTCTATCCCATGGAAAAGGACCAGATAGTGCAGGACCCCACTGGAAATTCCCTCCAAGTTGAAAAATATCTTCTCTATTCTGGTCCTCAGATTTTCATTCTCTGGAGAACAGAATCATTCCTACAATATAAAAACTGAGGTAAAAGAACAATCAGAAAACCATGCAAATAGGAGGCAAATAAACACTTTGGGAGGAATCCAAAACTTTTCTCCCAGCTACTTCTAATTTCCCATTCTTTGAGATAATTGCCTATTAGTACCCTCCTCACTAAGAAGCCACACTGCTTATTATAACAGAGGAGAATGTCAACTGTCTTCCCAGTTCCAATTTTAATCTGGGATAAAGAGGACTACCTGCCTATACTTATTAGCTTTTATTTTCAATAAATTACTCTGAAACATATTAATTACTTTTCTTTCAGCTAACATAACATATTCTTTTTTTTTTACATATTCTATGTGTAGGTATTATAGTATATATATTTGGACTTTGTTCTTAAGAAACCAAAAAGTTTGATATGAAAGGAGGTGGGATGGGCAGGTAGCAATTTTTCCAGAACAAGTTTAGGCTTCTTTAAAAAATGTATGAGGGGAAAATACTGCTTTTTTTTTCTGTACATATTTGCACAAGAAATAAACACATCATCTGACCTCCACTTTAAAGAGATGGCTCTCCTGCAATTCATGAGCTAAATCAAGGCTTCCAACTCATAGTTTATTTCCATCTTCTCTAACCAAAGAGAAAAAAAAATGGTATGCAAAGGATAGAAGAGATTGTTGAAAGGAATTGAAATATAATATAAATGAAGAGACAGTAAGAGTTATTTAACCATTCAATATGAATTCAAATCAATCAGCCCAGTTATAGTTCATAGCAAAGAATTTAGGAGAACTTTCTATGAAGCTACAATTGACAATATTTGTGGAACCAGGGAGGACAAGAGAGTCACTGGAAAACTGAAACTATCAAGTGTTCCTACTTGCAAGAAACTGAAATTTATAGCATACATGTTTTAATAGCTGGTTTGTAAATCTCTAGAAATAAAATCATTGACCATTAGCAGGCAACATATATTTACACAGAAGAGAAGGCAACTCACTGTTTCTTTCAAAATCCTAAATTTAACAATATTCTAGAAAAGTGGTATGACAAAATCTCTCTCTTTCTTTGCAAGTTTTTATTTAAATACCAGTTAGAAAAAAATAAAATCTTGCCATTTGTAACAACATGGATGGAGCTTGAAAGCATTATGTTAAGCAACATAAGTCAATCAGAGAAAGACAAATACCATGATTTCTTGCATGTGGAATATAAAAAACAAAGCAAAGGAGCAAAGGGAAAATATCTCTCCATTAAAAAAAAAATGAAGAATGGAAAGATGGGTCAAAGGATTCATTATAGAAGAAGGTACTTTGAAATATAGATTGATATGAGTTAGTGGTGAAATTTTTAAGTAGAGCTAGTAAGTTTATGTTTTCAATCTTACTCAAAATTTTGAATGATGTGAATTTGAAAGTTCTAACTAATAAATTCTGTGTCAGAATCAGAGTATCAAAATAAATAGCCTAACACAATGGATTCAATGTAACATAATAGAAATAATTAGGTAACTCTAAATTAAAACATGTAGCAACATGAACTAAACTATCCTGGTATCTAGTGATAAGATTCACTTAAGTATAACACGTGTGTGTCTGTTGCAAGATCAAACCTAAAGTTTAAAAGAATGTAACATATCATTAAGTTAAATCTCCCACTTAAAATAGATATTTTCTTCTGATTAATGATTAACTCACTTTAATTTTAGTAGATAGGATCCTCCCTCTATAAATATAGTTTAGGTCATTTCAACCTAATGTTTAGGGAAGTAAAATTGATCATAGCATCATAAAATGCACTAATCACTTATAAGTGAGTAATCGCTTACATCACTTATAAAATCATCTCCAACCACTTCTAGAAAAAATAAAAAGATAAAAAGGATGATGGAGAGTGGCTGAGTTGCATGTAAAGCCTTTATAAATGAGGATCAGAAAGTTTAAACTAATCAATTTTTGAAGCAGTGGCATTGGAAAAAATTGTAACGTCCTGAACATTTCAACATTTCCAAAGGGGGCAACTTGAATATCAACGAATTAAGAACAAAATCTGGAGTAATTAATGGAATGAACTAAATAGTCTCATAATGATTCTCTTCATATTGCCAAAGCCAAACATCAGTTGAAAATATCATATTATAGAATTGTGTTCACATACACACCCAAAATATACCAATACTTGATTCAGTCTAAGTTAGCTTGTAATTTCTACAACTTAAAATTTGGTGACTATCAGATAAAATTTCCACTTTGGTAATGGTAATTTTAAGACAAAATTCCAATACGATATTTTTTTCACTCTTCACTATGAAATTTTTCTTTTTTTTAGAGTGGAATCAATTCAGTTCCCTTCTTCTGACACTAGTTATACTGAGATAGCAGGAGTCTCATCTGCTACCTACTGAGATCTCATTCTCTTTTTTAAAAGATCAGGCTTTTATACTTTATTACCTATTCATTTATTAATGTATTCAAAAATATTTGTTGGGTTCCTTCTACAAACTAGATTATTTGTAAAAGCTGGAGTAGAACAGTGAATAAAATGGATAAAAATCTCTCTTCTCATATATTTCACATATTCAGTCAACATTTTAACTAATTTTCTTTATCTTCTGTCCACTCTGCCTATTGTAGTCACACTTAAAAAATCACCTCTGCGACATAATAGATTTCAAATATTTGAAAATAACTGTCACATTTCCCTTTAATCTTTTCTTCCTGTAAGAAATACCCAAGTTCTTTAGTTGTGTTTTGTTTGACGTAGTTCTTTTTTGTAAGACTTTAATTTATTTATTTGAGAGAGAGAGAGGGTGAGACAGAAAGCACAAGCTTGGGGAGAGGCAGAGGAAGAGAGAGAAGCAGGTTCCCCATTGAGCAGGGAGGTGGATGCAGGGCTCAATCCCAGGACCTGCACCCGAGGCAGATGCTTAACGACTGAGCCACCCAGGTGCCCCTGTTTGACTGTTTGACGTAGTTGTAAAACCCATCAGCAACCATCTACTTCAGAGGTACTGTGATTTCTAGATTATTTCCTAATCATTCTTTTCATCATCCTTTCCTGCCCTCCTATAATTTGATATGTTTTTCTTTTTTTTTTTAAGATTTTATTTATTTATTTAAGAGAGAGGCAGCGAGAGAGCGTGAGCGAGGAGAAGGTCAGAGGGAGAAGCAGACTCCCCGTGGAGCTGGGAGCCCGATGCGGGACTCGATCCCAGGTCTCAGGGATCATGACCTGAGCCGAAGGAAGTCATCCAACCAACTGAGCCACCCAGGCATCCCTGAGATGTTTTTCAAAATGTAATTTACCAAAAGCAAATTTGACATATATATATACATACATATATATATATACACACACACACAATATGCACACATAGAATAGAGAATACATATCATATCCTTTGCCCAGGACAGTATATGTACATCTGTACAACCAAAAATTGTGCTCACAATTTTTTTCCAAGATACATCAGCGCTTAGGGCCAAATGAAGATTTTCTTCATCTAACTCGCCCACAGTTGTTTAGCTAAAAATGTTGCAAAGTCAGATATTTTCAATCCTTTATTAACTTTGGTTGAGGTTTTTAGCACTCAACTTTATATCTTTGTACTTATCTCTGTTAAATTTCATCTTTTTAATTTCAGCCTATTGTTTTAATCTTTTAAGGTGATGTTTACTGTTAACTCTGTGCCAACAATATTTGTCATATTGCCCAGATTTTTGTCACCTACAAATTTATTCATCAGACTTTTTCTCTTGCTGATTAGTTCAAAAACAAAAATGACGAATCTGAGAAAAGCACAGATCCCTATGGCAACCTGTTGGAGATTGCATTGCCCAATTGTTTGCATGAGGATGTTAGCCAGGTGTAAATTTCCCTTTCTCTGCTATCACTCAATTTATATTACACATGTTTACAATCAAGCAGTCATGAATGCATTTGCAATTCTTTTCTGACACTGGAATATGCAATAGTTAAAGTATGCCCACTAATTTCCCCAAGAAGAATGTGTAGCTCCATTCTCTGTGCACCTATTGCACTTTTATGTACCTACAATGTAATACCTACTCAAATTATATTAGAATCATTTCTTTGCACAGCAGGTCATGCAGTGGTGCTCAATATTTATTAGCCCAATGAGTAGATGAGTGGTAGGTAAGTTTGTGTTAACTTCTCAGTCAAGGACCCTAACAGAAAATGACACAAGATTGTTGTCCTGTACATATTGAATGACTTTGGCAACACTTAAGGTCTCAGCTAATAGGATTCAGTATATTAAGATCATCGCATGACTGTAAGTTGTACAGATGACAGGAATTGCTACTTGCATTTAGTGCTGGGGAAACCAGAGTAACTAAAAATTATGACTGCTCCAGGGTCTATGACAAAGCAATTTAAAATAGTACTCACATGTCCTACTTTATAGAAATGTTCCACTCAAATCAGGGACACATCTGTCAAATCAGAGGAGCTGCTTGAGGGTATATCATGTTTTGCCAATGCAAATTAGCGTAGCAGTTTAGAATTAATGTTCTGTGTTACATGCTTGCTTTTGTTTATGAATTTTTAATAATGTGTATGCAACTATTTTTATCATTAAATATTTATTATATATCAGCTATGTAGTAGATAGTCTTCTATGTATGCATAACATTGTGAGGGCTCTATAAGAGGCATTAAAAATAAGATATTTAATTTACTATTTATAATACATAGTATATTGATCATATCTCTTCATTATTGGGAGCTCACCATCTATTTGGTGGAGACACAAGCATGGGAAAATTAAATAGCCTAAAAGGTACATGATTAAGTTTAACTAGTAGTTTTGCAATATAATAATGATAATGGCATTTTGATTTCTTTTTTTTTTAAAGATTTTACTTACTTATTTGACAGATAGAGATCACAAGTAGGCAGAGAGGCAGTCAGAGAGAGAGGGAGGAAGCAGGCTCCCTGCTGAGCAGAGAGCCCGATGCGGGGCTGGATCCCAGGACCCTGGGACCATGACCTGAGCCGAAGGCAGAGGCTTAACCCACTGAGCCACCCAGGCGCCCCTTGATTTCTAATTAATTAGTGATTCAACACATACTTAATAAACAGCTACTGTGTACTAGTCAAGAAATTACCCCAGTAAGGAAAACAGTTAATGAATTCTGCATTCTACCAATTTATAACTTAATAGCAGATACATTGTAGAAGTTTAAAAAGGAGAAATTTGGTTGGGTTGTTTGGTCAGTAGAAGGTTCACAAGGACTTTGAATATGTGCTGCATCTTGAAAACTGAACAGTCACAAGATAACAAGAAACTTAACTCCAGGCTAAAGAATAACTACTTTGCATATGGAAGAAAAATAATGACAAAAATAAAAGATCTTTCTAAAAGATGCTGAGTTTTTTTTTCTTCCTCTTCTTTTGTTCAATCCTTCAGACACATCAAGTAGAAAAAGATAATATAGGTTTCAACTGGGAAATACCAAGACTTGCATGAAGAAGGATGAGGACGAAACTGTATTCTATGACTAAATGAGTCTTAGTGTCCCTTGAAAAACTAAAACATTTACTGCTCTATTACATGAAGAATTTATTTTAAGTTCAAAACCTGAAGATCTCATTTATACCCTCTGAATCTAAATGTCAAACCTGGTGTGAAGACTAAAATAAAACATGACTTAGAGAAAACTCTCATACCACAGCTTCCAACTCACCTAGAAAAGGCCACTGCAGTGCATTTTCAATGCTGCCTGTCATTCACTTTGCAAATTACAGGTCTTCCACTGAACATTGATGATCCATCACTGCCATGACAACAAAAAGCACTGCCTTAGTGACACTTGCTGCCGGTGAGAGAACAACACACTGCTTATAAATACTGTAGTTGGGAGATTAGTGTAAATTCTGAACAAAGAAACAAAATAAATCACACTTTGGAAATGCAACTGAAGTGTGTCAATTTATTTGTGTGAAAATGCATTCCAAACTTTTGCATAGTCAAACTTTGCTATATGAAGAGGTGCCTAAAGGTACACATATGAACTTTAAATTTTTTACTTAGACATTTCCTTAAACTGATGCTGCCTTAATACTAATTTTTTATCAGGACCCAGAAAAATAAGTATAAAACATAGAAACTTTTCAATTTAAACAACAATCTTTGAGCACCTTATTAATAAATGGCAATTTCACTGGATGAGAGGTCAGAAATATTCTCTAATTATCATTACTTTATCATTTCATAGATTAGAAATTAAAATTTCTGGTTATTATTGAAATTTTTTTATAAAATAGTATTTGCTTTTTAATTATACTACAGTTTTTTGGGGGAATATAAGTGAGAGTTTTACAACTATATGTTTGAGAAAAGGAAACAAAGTCATGTGTGTCTCTTTCAAAAAAATTGATTATAAGAATGAAACACATCGATCTCAGTTTTAGATTACATAAGCAAAAAGGAATTTGTAAGTAGAATATAAAATATGTAACTACTATAATTTATTGAATTATCTATAAGTTTCCAGTTGTCAACTTTCAGACATCTTAAAGTTGCCTGTGAGTGGGTACTCATTGATGAGTAAAGGGAAATGCTGATCCTCAGATGACTCAACTAAGGGAAAATGGTTCCCACCCTCTAGAGGTAGCTTTATTTTTCCATACAACTCATTAGAGATCAAATCTTGAAGTATTGTATATTGTTATCTCTTTAATATGTCTCTATTTTTTCAATAAACTTGAGGAAATATCTTTAATCTTTGTTCATGTTATCCCTCTATGGTGCTTAGAAAATTGCTGTGCTGGGCGCCTGGGTGGCTCAGTGGGTTAAAGCCTCTGCCTTGAGCTCAGGTCATGATCCCAGCATACTGGGATCAAGTCCCGCATCTGGCTCTCTGCTCAGCAGGGAGCCTGCTTCCCTCTCTCTCTCTGCCTGCCTCTCTGCCTACTTGTGATCTCTGTCTATCAAATAAATAAATAAAATCTTAAAAAAAAAAGAAAAGAAAATTGCTGTGCATATTATATACATTGAACATATATTCCCTAAATTCAATTGAGACTAGTTTACAAGAGTTTCTACTACTTTATAATTTATAGGGAACACAGCTTTGAGAGTAATTTGTTTTGTCTTAGTACAAAGCCCTTTGTTTCATCAGAAACAAACTGCTGGAAACCATCTTAGTTCACTGAGGATAACCTCCCTTTTAGTTTGCCCACCATAAAATCCTCACCAAATCATTGATGTAGCTTATATTCGGACACCTGCATTCATGATTTTACACAAATTTTTAGGTTATTGACTCTACAATAGTTAAGGATAATGTTGTTAGAAATTCTTTGTAATATTTACCTGTTTACCAAAAGTTTCTATTGTTTTTTCCTAAGTTTATTTCTTTAGGCTCAAGAATTCATCAAGTGTAGATAGTTTTTTAACAGTAGGAATTATAATATCACTGGGATGCCTGGCTGATTCAGGTGGTAGAGCATGTGACACTTGATCTTGGAGTTTTAAATTAGAGCCCCACATTAGCTGTAGAGATTACTTAAAAATAAAATCTTAAAAAAAAAGAATTTGAATATCCCATGGGTCAGGAACTGTTTGTAACTGATCAGGAATTCAGAAATGAATAAAAAAGTTGTCTCAAGAGTGAAGAGTTCACAGTAAATAAAATGTCAATTCTGTATTTTAACTATATGTGTGTATATATACATACCTACATATAGACACACCTGTGCACACATAGAGACCTATATGCAAATGTGCATATATTTTCCACATTATAAAATACTTATATGTTAGCAGTAAAAAAGAGAAACTTACTCATGATTGAATAATTGGTTAATGGCAGACCAGGGACTCCAACACAGATGGCCCTGTCTTTGATATTCTGCTCTGTAACACTAACCACAGCATACCATGAATGTCAAATGATGAGAAAAAAAATCATAAGATTCTAATTGAGAGATATTCTACAAAATGCCTGACCAGGATTCCTCAAAACTTCCAACACCACTGAAAACAAGGAACGTCTGAGAAGCTTTTACAGCTAAGGGAAGATTAAGGAGGCATGAGAACCAAATGTAATGAAGTTTCCTAGATGAGATGCATGGAGCAGACAAAGACATAAAGGAAACTGGAAAAAATCTGAATGAAGTGTAGATTTTAGTTAGTAACAATGTATCAATTATGGTTCATTAGTTGTGACAAATGTACCATACTGATGTAAAATGTTAATAATAGAGGAAACTGGGTGTGAGATATTTGGGAACTCGGCCACTTTCTTCACAATAAATTCTGCGAATCTAAAAATGTACTAGAATAAAGTTGTTTTTAAAAATTCAAGTTGCAATATAATCTTTATGGTATCATCCTTTATGTTAAGGCAAACCAGAGTATTGTGAACACATGATATTTGTTACATACATACATGCATACATTTTATTATGTTGGAAGAATATGCAGAAGGAAGATTCCGCTATTACCATTGACTACCTCAGGGAATGAAACGGAGAGATGCTAAAAGAAAATTGGTCGTTTTTCTTTTACGTGTGTGATTTGGGGTTTATTGAGCCATTTGGATATATTTCCTCTCAGAACTAGACTTCTCTGTGATTCTTTGAATACCAGACATACAGATTAATATGCTTTTCACTTCCTGTCAAGTACAATTGGCAGACAATATTCAACCTTTCCCTCAAAGTAGATGTCTTCAGTCATGCAAGCTGTCTTAGATACCAGACTTTATATATTCCATCGGTGATTGGGACTTAGAGCTGGGATTCTTACAAGTTATATCAACTTTCCATTTTAGGAAAAGAGAAAGAGGAAGGATAGAAGGAAGGAAGGAAGGGAGGAAGGAAGAAAAGAAAAGAAAGAAGAAGGAAAGAGATCCTTTTTTTTTTTTTTTGCCTAAAAATGAGAGCTTTTGAAAATTTATATTACAATTCCTTTTGGCTTTAGTTGAAATAAAAAAATAATAAACTTCTCCATAATCTTTATACACAAACTTAAAAGTCAACAGTACTAGCCAAAATGGTATCTATACCTTAAAAAAGTTTTTACTAAGTGGATTTGATAGATAATTTTTCTTATTTCCAACAGTATTTGAAGATCCTCTTTCACAAAATGTTGAAGGGACACTGGCCCTCCATCTTTTGATAAAACATCATTATCATTTAGTCACACATGAAAATAAAACATTTCTACATGGTGGTGTGTTGGAACTTTTAGGTTCTATTTGAGGACTTCCTAGAGATTATCATAATAACATATTTGTATTCTCCCTAGTTAGAGTGATCACATATTATTTTATGGATAGTAAGTAAAAAAAAATAAAATGCACGGGGAAAATAAAAATTTAAAGGATTTTGCATTTCTTGAATAAACCAAATTCAAAACAGGGAAACTTCATGGTATCTATACCAGTTTCTAAAAATACCACTTCAAACCACCTCTCTATGATCATCTTGCTTCACATTCTGACATAATATTTGAGACAAAGCATTTTTATTATAAAAACACTCTGGCAAGTAAAAATTCATCCTTTTATTAGTCAATGTGTTACTTAAAACTTCTCAAATAGTTATGATTTTCTCTTTGTATACTATTTAGCCAAAAAAGCCTTCTAACTACAGAAAACTTTTTTTTTCCCCAGATTTTTTTTTTGAAAGAAATAGCAATTTACCTCACACACCTTTTCAGGCTTTGAAGAAGCAAAAAAAAATGTTTAGTAGTATAGGGTTCAACTTTTATTTTTAATAAAAATTAGTAATTTAGGGCACCTGAGTGGCTCAGTCAGTTGAGTGTCCAACTCTTGATTTTGGCTCAGGTCATGATCTTAGCATCTTGAGATCAAGCCCTGTGTCCAGTTCTGCACTTAGTGGGGAGTCTTCTTGAGACTCTATCTCTCCCTTTCCCTTTGTCCCTCCCCACACACTCACTCTCAAAATAAATAAATCTTTAAAAATTAAATTAATAATTTGAAAGAGTAATATTTAAAACATACAATTTGGTGATTATATGTGGCACCCTTTCCTGATTTGTTTAAAGCTATTAAGATTAAAAGTTACTTAAAAGTACAAATACTGTGTTTTGTTTTGTAGAATATTAAAAAATAATAATCCCTTAAAAATCTCAATAATACACACAAACACACACACACACACATTTCAAATATCCAAATTAGAGAAACAATGATGCTGTGGGAAAAAACAAAAACAACAACAAAAAAATGGAAAACAAAAATATGTTGCTTAAGAAAGAGTAATAGTATGTGCCTAAAAATTATGCAATTTATGGTATTTTATTCATATAGAACATTTATATCAAATTATTATTTTTCTGATATTTAATCCTATCAAAAATGTCTATTCACATTTCCTTCTAGTATATAGCTTTTCTTGATCTTTTTGTTCTTTTTTTCCTTATTGTCTCTCTTTAAGCATTTTATCAAGTGTCTTCTTAAGATATGGTCATCCCTTATTCTTCTAAAAAAATTCCATTGAAAACATTATCTGGTATAATATCAAATTATGTTTGCATAAGCACTCACATGATAGTATTGCTCCCCGAATTAAGTGCCAGGAAGTCATTTATCTTTTCAGAAGGAAGATGTTTCTTTTTATCAGATCATGAAATCAGTACTGCCTCATCACCTGCCTCTTTCTTTTTGCCATCAAGAAACTCAGAGAAAATTTAATGGCCATTTGCAATAAACAAATCTTATGTTTGAAAATGTTTTCCAAATGATTAGGAGCTGTCTGTTTTACTTAAATATGTGTTATGTGTATGTAAATGCCTTTACTGTAATCTTAAATGGTTTGTGTTTTTCTACTTCCCCTATTCTCAAACTTCTTTATTACGCTAATCTTTTCTGCTTTTTTTCCCACTTTCATTTACTATAGCATCTTCAGCTGCATCTTATTTGTACATGTTTTCCAAAGCTATTATCTCCAGTTCTAACCTTGCTTAGAATTTTCATGGGGTGATTTGCTGAAGATGATACCTCAACGTAACATAAGAAACTTTTCCTTCCTTAAAAAATGGTTTCAGGTTTTTTTTCTTCTTCTCTCTTTCAACAGTGTCATTACCAGTCAAGCCAATCATTCAAGCTAGAAACTTGGAAGTTATCTTTGATATTTTTGCTGCTACTATTCTCTATTCATAAGATGTTTCTAGTTCCGGCATTCTGTTCTCACATGAAATATTTCAATAATTTCTTAAATAATTTATCTTCTTGTGATCTCTATCTCCCCTACATTCACTCTTCACAGTGGCATTGGATTTATGTTTTAAAACAGAGATATAACATGAGATAACAGATATAATAATAACAGAGAATAACAGATATAATTATGAGAATTCCATTTAAATCTCTTAACTGGCTCCCCATATCCTACTGAAATAATAACAAACATTTGTAAAGGTTTTCAGACGCTTTACAAATTTTCATCAGCATGCACTTCTAACATTCTTTCTATCCTCCATCATCCTTTCTCTTTCTCATTCTGTGCTTTTTCACAAATTTGTTATTGTTCTCCCCAACTAAGGACTATTCAAGACCAAACAACAAAAAATCAAGGACATAAAAATAATTGTGATGATTATAAAATATCTAATATTTATTAATATTTTACCTTATATCAGGACTTGTCGTCAGCCCCTCCATATAAAATTTCATTTAGTATTTACAGCAACTGTGTTAAGTAAGCTATACTGCTCATAAGAGTCAGAATTTTATTTCAAATCTGCAACTCTGTTTCTTAAATGTTTCTGAATTTTTTAAAGCCTTATATAGTCTTCATTTTTACCTTTTCATGAGATGGTTATGAAGGTTTCATGAGTTAATATATGTGAAGTTTTCAGAAGAGTAGCTGGCACATAGAAAGTACTAATAGATATTAGTAATTTTTATAATGCAGTACTGTACGCTACAGTCCAACTTAAATTTCACTCCATCTATGGTCTGTTATGATAATTTCACTTAGAATAAATTTTTCTGTATTCCTCTAGTATTTCAAGTCTAATATTGTGCTTATCCAAGCATGTGGTATGTATATTTCAGTCCCCCTGAATGTTGTAACTATATTTCATTTTATTTTAAAAATACATTTATTCAACATATTTATTCTTGTAGACTTCTGTGTCTCCTGTTGCTGAGTACAAAAAACCCTTATTACCCAGAATTTCAAAATAAACAAAGGAAAATGAAGGGGGGGGGAACCCTTAACTGAAAAATATAGTTTTTTATTGAGTCTCTTTCCAGAGAAGTCAGTTTCTCTCCTAATGCCTCTCAGTCCCCCCTTCATCAGAAAGAATCCTGAGTGTGTGACAAGTGCTGGTGGGCACTTATGACTTTTTGTTTCTGTCATCACTTTTTTCACTTTCATTTACTATAGTGTCTTCAATGATGTCCTACTTGTGCATGTCTCCCGAAACTATCATCACCGATACTAACCTTGATTAGAATTTTCACATGGTGGTCTCGTGGTGCTGATGCCTCAATATATCTGAAATTGCATTGTTCCTCCCTTGAAAAATGGTTTCCATTTTTTCCCTCTCATTTAACAATATCATTACTATTCAAACCAGGTCAAACTTTCTGAGTTCTAATTTTTTTTAAGATTTTATTTATTTTTTATTTATTTGACAGAGATCACAAGTAAGCAGAGAGGAAGGCAGGGAGAGAGAGAGGAGGAAGCAGGCTCCCCACTGAGCAGAGAACCCGATGTGGGGCTTGATCCCAGGACCCTGAGATCATGACCTGAGCCGAAGGCAGAGGCTTTAACCCACTGAGCCACCCAGGCACCCCTTCTGAATTCTAAATTTATCTTTCATCAGCAACATATTTCACTACGGCCTACCTCACATCCTTCACCTTGAGGTGAAGAGATAACTGGCCAATCTTTACCAACTTTGAAATGTCTATTTTGGCATCCAAGGCAATTTCTTCACTAATTCAGCTTTATTAAAAATATTTTTCTTAGGAATTTGACACAAATTTTCCTTAAAGTAAGACAGTGGAATATGAGTGATGCTTCCAATTATATTAGAATGCCTTTCCTTTCTTTCCCCAATACCATTTCTGAATGTTTTCCAGACAAATCAACTTTCTCCAGCAACTGATTAAATTAACCTGATACTCCATATGAAGTACTCCCTCTCTGGACAAGAGAGTACATTTTAACTAATGATATTGTTGTAGTCTTAAGTCTGGCATCTCAGCATCTAACTACAAAACCAAAGTTCTTGTAATAATTTATCTGAACACAAATTGGACTACTGAAAATTCATTCCAATATGCCATGGTTCACAAGGTGAGAATTTGACTTAATTTATAATAACTCTCAGAATATAAAATTGAATTAAAGTAGGAAGAGCATATAAAGACATTGTCAACACCAGGAATTATTGCTCTATACAAAATACAGCAAACTTTTTCTACCTTGCAAGTGCAGTTTAAATATATATAATGAAAATTTATTCACTCTAATTTATTCATATGTAGCGGAAAGCCACAAGGCACCAACATACAAAACATTATTACCAGCATTGATTACAACTAACCAAATCAAATCTAATAGTACTTACTGAATTAATCTTTTAATGGCTCACAAGTTTGACAAACAACTTTCTGTTGAATCAGATCTATTTATTGAATCAGCTGTTTTGATATATCACTTGAATACTCAAATTATGTGCCTTATTTTGTTTTGCCTTTTCCCATAAGACCTTCCATTTATGGATGTCTTAGAACATTTTAAAAATACTCTTACTTAAAAATGCTTTTGTAAAGCTTAACTAGCTAATGGCCCCTTCTAGCTAAACTATTTACATTATCTGACACTAACCAAATTTAGGAAACCAAAGAAGACACCTAAATTTTAATATATGTCTAGTTATATTTGTATTCTACTACTGTTTCTTTTGACTATTTTCACCAGTAACATCAATGCTGGATTCTCATATGGCCTGAGAACATTATTATGATCTTCTAAGACCAGCTTTTTTCAAATATTTTTGGATATGACCTCCTTACATCTGGATACTACAGAAAGTTCATTTTATAGTAATAGTTATCACATAAAAGTCAAATAGAGTTAGAACTAATTAAGTGAAAGCCCATACACTTGAATAAATGGATGGTATTCACTAATGATAGTATTTTACTAAAATACAAGTATAGCTTGAACATGTCCTTGTTGTTGATACATTCATTATTGGCCCATGTACTATATACTTTGAAGTCAGGCTTTATTACAAAAAAGCAGATTGAAAACAAACAAAGAGGGACGCCTGGGTAGCTCAGTTGGTTAGGTGGCTGCCTTCGGCTCAGGTCATGATCCCAGGGTCCTGGGATCAAGTCCCACATCGGGCTCCTTGCTGGGTGGGAAGCCTGCTTCTCTCTCTGCCTCTGTCTGCCACTCTGTCTGCCTGTGCTCGCTCTCTCTCTCTCTGACAAATAAATAAATAAAATCTTAAAAAAAAAAAGGATTTAAAAAATAAAAAAACAAAGATTGCAGATTTGTTTGCTATCATTAATTATATCTTCATATTAACAAAAATGTTTGCAAGATTTTCCATGTAGATGTTCATTTGTTATTACCAAGTGCTAAATATCTGATCATCTTCTAATAGTGTTGTTTTTAGTAATCAGTTACATAACAATATTATTTATGTCTCTCATTTCATCATCAACATTAAAGTTACATCAACTTTTGTAAACTCTGTGTGAGATGCTATAATAATCATCAGTGATTCATGTTCTTATTCCCTTTCAGTTTATTTTTAATGTTAAATGATAAAAATGTTGATATATGAATGCTTAGTTTATCTTTTGGAATGAGATGACTAAAAAGAATTCTGAGCTGTATCCTTAAAAATATCTAAACTTCAGTGGTCAGATACAGTAGAAAGGATTAACATTGACCCTTATTGCTCATACTAAGGGGGAAAGTAAACAAACATAAAAGATAGAAGTGATAGTACAGAACTAATATAAATAAGCAAATTCAAAATTGCAATACCTTCTATTGGCAATTTTCTTTTCCTCTTTTTTAAAAAAAAAGGATTTTATGTATTTATTTGACAGAGAAAGACAGCAAGAGAGGGAACACAAGCAGGGGGAGTGGGAGAGGGAGAAGCAGGTTTCCTGTTGAGGACCCTGGGATCATGACCCGAGCCAAAGGCAGACATTTAAAAACAGAGCCACTCAGGCATCCCTACTGTCAATTTTCTAAGTCCTGGATATCTGAGAGTTTTCTAGAAAAAGTAGTTTTCTAAGAAAGTGGTTGTTTGGAGAATACATTTAGAGTAAGTCAATACTAATACTGATACGTATAAGAGAAAATAAAGATCATTTTATAGTACATGAAGGTAGTGAAGAACTTATCCTTCACTGCCTATGTCCTTAATTGAATGCAAAAGGAGTTTCTCTCTACCTTTTTCTAGGATGAAAAAGGAAATATCTTTAATTCTATATTTATTTTTAAATTAATTTATTTATTTTAGAGAGAGAAAGCATGAGCAGGAGGGGCAGAGGGAGAAGGAGAGAGAATCTCAAGCAGAGTCCAATGCAGGGCTTGATCTCAAGACCCTGAGATCACAACCTGAACTGAAACCAAGAGTTCCATGCCCAACCAGTTTTGCCACCCAGACACCCTGTCTTTAAACCTTTATAATAAAACATAGATCTTTCAATAGAATGCAAATGATTAACAGCAGTGTGCATTCAGAAAAATGTAAAAATTGTTACTGATATATGCAACCTAATAATGTCATATCATTTAAATATAATATGAATTTAAATACAACACTTAATTATCTGGGATGATATTCTACAAAGACATTTACTTATATATAGATACACAAGAAGAATTATGTTATTTATTGTAACATATTTGTTATGTTTATTATATATTACAAACAGTGTGGTCATCTTGGTGTTCTGGATCAAACACTAAGCCAAAAAGGTACAATTATGTCAAAAAGGTACAATTAAGTGTGAAAAATGAAGATATAATGTAACAAGAATCAGAGAGAGATAATAGTTTACTTAACTCTTGATTGTGATTTGAAGATAAGGAGCAGACTGTTTTAAGGAGCATCTTTTAAGGGACAAAAAACACCTTTACAATTGGCACACCTCGTCCAGGTCTTCTGCGCAATCAATTGAAGAAGGGTCTGATTCTGCACATTTAGGAAAAAAAAGAAAAAAGGAAACTTTTTTAACTCTATTTCACCATTTACTTTTCAAAATTCAGAGAGTAAGAGCCTTAGCTATTTTTCCTGTCTTCAAAAAGCAGGTTGAATCAGTCCTCTTCAATTGATTACATTTGGAAATAGTTAAAGCAATCTAAAATCTGATTTGTAGAAGCTCTTCATGGGCTCAGAAAACTAACATTAAGTGACAGTTGATTTCACAAAGTTTTCTTTTAAAAATTGCCACCTAGTGACAAAGGAAGAGAAAAAAATTAGTCTTTAATTTTTTTGTGTTTTTTTAATTAAATTCCAGTTAAGATACTGCATAATATTAATTTCAGGTGTACAATATAGAGATTCAACACTTCCATACAACACAAGGGTTTCATCACAGCAAGTGCCCTCCTTAATCCTCATCACCTATTTAATCCATCTTCCCATTCACTTCCCATCTGGTAACCGTCAGTGCTCTATAGTTAAGAATCTGTATATTTATAAATATACAGACTCTCATGGAGTCTGGATTTTGAGAAACAAAACAAATGAGAAAAGGAGAAAAAAGAGAGAGAGAAAGAGTGGCAAACCAAGAAACAGACTTTTAACTATAAAGAAACTAATGGTAAAAAAAAAAAAAAAAAAGTGGCTTTTGAGAAGGAAGGCAAGAGCATGGAAGAGTAGGGGACTTTGTTTCATCTGGTCCCTTGAATTTAGCTAGATAACTACCAAATAATTCTGACCACCTATCAATTCAAACTGAGATGTAAGAAAAGAATTGCTGGAATTCTACAAATAGAAAAGAGACCACTTTTTGCAAGGTAGGAGGTGTAGAGAAGTGAATCTGAGGATATATACTGGAAGATAATTGGTAGATAATTGGCAGGGGAGGGAACTTCAATAAGCTGGATATTGGAAAGTGATATAGTCCCAGAGTGCAAATCAGAACTTTCAGAAGTCTGCTCCAGTGAGAGACATCCCTGCCTGAAAGTTGCTTAAGAGGCAATGTGGGACAGACTCCTGGTGGGACAGTACGGTCTTAGGATGCATGGGGTCACAGATTGAATGCGGGTGCCTGAGTCAGCAGAGTTCTCAAGCACCATAGCTGTGAAACTGGTTACAGTCAGTGAGGCTGTGAGGGGACTCTCAGCTCACCTCTCAGCTCACCTCTCCATAAATAATGAAATGTGGCATGTTAGAGTGATAGCTGTCCTTGCGGAGGCCCTGCAAAGGGTAGAAGTGCTGTGACCCTCACCTTCCTCTGGAAGACCAGTGCAGGTGCACACTCTAGGAGTCTGCAGAGTTGGGCACACACAGAAGTAAAGAGTGCTTATCGAGGTTTTACTAAAGAGAGGAGACCATGATCTTTCAGCCCCAGGGCTGGAGATCAGGACAGACTATTTTTATTTTCATCCTCTAAAGAGGTTTGGAAAGCCTTCAGAGGACAAAAGCCATGTAGAGCAACCAGAAGCAGTTTATACTGAGCCTGGCCCCCCTGGCAAGGGCTGGTGCAACTCTGCCCAGGCAAAGAACACCTGAGAATCAGTGCAGCAGGCACCTCCCATAGAAGACCAGCTGGAACAACAGGTGAACACCAAGTTTACAGAGCACACAGGATTGCAAAAACCCCAGCACTAGGGGAAAATAGTACATAGAATTTGAGGTTTTTTTCTCATGACTCATTTATTTTTCAGTTTAAAATTTTCCTTTTCTTTTTTTCCCTTTCAACTAGTTTCTTATTTTAACTATTTTTAAGTCTTTTTCAATTTTCATTTTTTGCTTTTCCATTTTATAGATATAATCTTTATTTTGGGTTTCCTTTCATTGCGTTCAATTTTATTTTTGTATGTATACAATTTTTTGCTTTCTTTACAACTTTGAGATTTAGTGTCTTCTAACAAACAGACTAAAATACACCCAGAAGCAAGTGGATCACCCTGTTTTGTCCACCCTGTTTTGTCTACCTTTATGTTCTTTCCCCCACTCCCCACCCCTTTTTTTTCCTTTTCTTTTTTTGGTTTCAGAGCTTTTCCAATTTGTCCAGTATGTATTTCGCGTGGGTCATGGTGAAATTTTTGATTTTGTTCTCTTGTTCATTCATTCTTTTCTGGGGAAAATGACTAGAAATAGGAATTTACAATAAAAGAAAGAACTATAAGTAATACTCTCTGCCACAGATCTAATTGATGTGGATATAAGTAAACCCTCAGAGCTGGAATTCAGGATAATGATTATAAAGTTACTAGTTGGACTTAAAAAAATCATAATAGACACTGCAGAATCTCAGTGCAGAAATAAAATCTAATCAGGCCAAATTAAAAATTCTTTAACTGAAATGGGATCTAAATTGGATGCTCTAACAGCTAGGGTAAATGAGGGAGAAGAGGAAGTAAGTGACATAGAAAACAAGTTGATGGAAAGGAAGGAAACTGAGGAAAATAGGGAGAAACAACTAATGGACAATGAAGGGAGGATTCAAGAAGTCAGCAATACCATAAAGTGAAACAAAATTAGAATTATTGGGGCCCCTGGAGAAGAAGAAGGAGAGAGAGGGCCAGAACGTATAGTTGAGCAAATCATAACTGAGAACGTCTCTACTGGGGAAGGAAACAGGTATGCAAGTCCAAGAAGTAAAGAGGATCCCTCTCAAAATCAATTAAAAAAATATATAAACACCCTGACATATAATAGTGAGGGTGCAAATTTCAGAGATAAAAGAGAAAATCCTAAAAATAGTTCAAGACAAGAGGTTCTTAACCAACAGGGATAGAAATCTTAGACTGGCAGCAGACCTATCCACAGAGACCCGGAGGGTCAGAAAGGGCTGACATGATCTATTCAAAGTACTAAATGAGAAAAACATTCAGCCAAGAATGCTTTATCCAACAAGGCTGTCATTCAGAATGGAAGGAGAGAGAGCTTCCAGGACAAACAGAAACTAAAAGAATTTGTGACCACTAAGCCAGCCCTGCAAGAAATACTAAAGGGAATTCTGTAAGTGAAAAAAGAGCCCAAAGGTAACATAAACCAGAAATAAAGAGAGGCAATCTACAGAAACAGGGACTTTACAGGTAATAAGATGGCACTAAACTCACATCTTTTTATTTTTGTAAAGATTTTATTTATTCATTTGACAGAGAGAGACAGCGAGAGAGGGAACACAAGCAGGGGAAGTGGGAGAGGGAGAAGCAGGCTCCCCATGGAGCAGGGAGAACATGCAGGGCTCAATCCCATGACCCCGGGATCATGACCAGAGCCCAAGGCAGATGCCTAATGACCAAGCCACCCAGGTGCCCCTCGTATCTTTTGATAGCTACTCTGATTCTTCTTTTCCATCAGTTTGTCTTCTAGATCATTAATTTGATCTTCTGCCCCATTTACCCTAGCTCTTAGAGTATTTAGATTAGATTGGATCCCACTGATAGCATTTTTAAGTTCTGCCAGATCAGCTCTCATTTCCACCCTTAGATATTCTATGTTGCCACTAATGGTCTTCTCCAACCTAGTCACTGCCTGGATAATTGTTAGCCAGAATTCTATTTCTGACATATTGTTTATATTCATATCCAGTGGTTCTGTGGCAGAGGTCACAGTCTCTGAATTTTTCCTCTGCTAGATGTTCCTCCTCCTAATCCTTTTGGAGAGAGGTGGTTGAGGGGATGTATAGCTGAATGTATCAACCATAATCCAGGCAAGGTGCACCCTCTCCTCTGATGATCTTCTGCCCCCATAAAGATCCATAACTATGTAATCTTACATCTCAAGCTGATTTCATGGCTGTTCAGAGTTCTCTGGTAGATATTTAGCTCAATTCAGGGGACAGGTTGAGATAGAGTCTCCTACTCCTCAGTCATCTTGCCCCCTCCCCTCAATAGCTACTCTGAATGTAAATGGGCTAAATGCTCCAACCAAAGATGCAGATTATCAGGTTGGATAAAAAAGCAAGACCCATCCATATGCTGTATACAATAGACTCATTTTAGACCTAAAGACACCACCAGATTGAAAGTAAGGGGGTGCAAAACGATTCATTATGCTAATGGACATCAAAAGAAAGCTGGGGTAGCAATCCTCATATTAGACAAAGTAGATTTTAAACCAAAGACTTGTAGTAAGGGAGGAAAGGGGGCACTTCATCATACTTAAAGGTTCTATCCAACAAGAAGATCTAACTATTATAAATATTTATGTTCCTAACTTGGGAGCATCCAATTATATAAACCAATTAATAATCAAATTAAAGAAACACATTGATAATAATACAATAATAGTAGGGGACTTCAACCCCCCACTGACAGCAATAGACAGACATTCTAAGAAGATAAACAAGGAAACAAGGGCTTTGAATGACACACTGGACCAGATGGACTTCAGAGATATATACAGAGCATTCCACCTATAGCAACAGAATATATATTCTCTTCAAGTCCACATGGGACATTTTCCAGAATAGATCACATACTGGGTCACAAATCAGGTCCCAACCAATACCAAAAGATTGTCATTATTCCTTACATATTTTCAGATCATGATGCTTTGAAACTTGAATTCAATCACAAAAGGAAATATGGAAGGAACCCAAATACATAAAGAGCAGCCTACTAAGGAATGTATGGGTTAACCAGGAAATTAAAGAAGAATTAAAAAAAATTCATGGAAACTAATGAAAATAAAAACACAACTGTTCAAAACATTTGGAATACAGCAAAGGTGGTCCTAAAAGGGAAGGAAGTACATAGCAATGCCAGTCTTTCTCAAAAAATTAGAAAAGTTTCAAATATATAACCTAAACTTACACCTAAAGGAGCTAAAGAATAGAACATCAAATAAAACCTAAAGCCAGCAGGAGAAGATAAATAATAAAGATTGGAGCAGAAATCAATGAAATAGAAACCAGAACAGTAGAACAGATCAATGAAACTAGAAGCTGGTTCCTTGAAAAAATTAATAAGATCAATAAACCCCTATCCAGACTTACCAACAAGAAAAGAGAAAGAACCCAAATTAAATCATGAATGAAAGAAGAGAGATCATGACCTACACCAAGGAAACAATCATAAAAACATATTATGAACAACTGTATGGTAACAAATTAAGCAATTTAGAAGAAATGGATGCATTTCTAGAGACATATAAACTACCAAAACTGAAATAGGAAGAAATACAAAACATGAACAGACCCATAACCAGCAAAGAAATTGAAGCAGTAATCACAAATCTTCCTACAAATCAGAGTCCAGTGGAATTCTACCAAACATTCAAAGAATTATTAATACTTATGCTTCTGAAGCTGTTTCAAAAAATTGAAATGGAGGGAAAACTTCCAAACTCATTTGAGGCCAGCATTACCTTGATCCCAAAACCAAAGACCCCACCAAAAAGAATTATAGGCCAATATTCCCAACGAATATGGGTACCAAAATTCTCACCAAGATACTAGTCAATAGCAACCAACTGTACATTAAAAGGATTATTCACCACAACCAACTGGGACTTATTCCTGGGCTGTGAGGGTGGTTCAACATTCACAAATCAATTAACGTGATACATCACATTAATAAAAGAAAGGACAAGAACCATATGATTCTCACAATTGATGCAGAAAAGGCATTTGATAAAATAAAGCATCCTTTCTTTTTTTAATTTTTTAAAAATTTATTTTAGAATAGAGAGAACGAGAGAGCATGAGAGGGGGAGAGGGTCAGAGGGAGAAGCAGGCTCCCTGCTGAGCCAGAAGCTGGATGCAGGGCTCAATCCTGGCACTCCAGGATCATAACCTGAACCAAAGGCAGACACTTAACCGACTGAGCCACCCAGGTGCCCTACAAAATCCTTTCTTGAATAAAACTCTTCACAGTGCAGGGATATAGGGAACATACCTCAATATCATAAAAGCCATCTATGGAAAAACCCACAGAGGATATCATTCTCATTGGCAAAACCTGAGAGCTTTTCCCCTACAGTCAGGAACATGGCAGGGATGTCCAGTCTCACCACTGCTGCTCAACATTGTACTAGAAGTCCTAGCCTCAGCAACTAGACAACAAAAAGAAACAAAATGCATTCAGGTTGGCAAAGAAGTAGTCAAACTCTCACTCTTCACAGATGACATGATACTTTTACATGGAAAACCCAAAAGATTCCACCCCCAAATTGCTGGAATCCATAAAGTAATTCAGCAACATGGCAGCATATGAAATCAATGCACAGAAATTAGTTGCATTTCTATAAACTAACCATGAAACAGAAGAAAGAGAAATTAAGGAATTGATCCCATTTACAATTGCACCAAAACCCATAAGATACCTAAGAATAAATATAACTAAAGAAGTAAAGTTTCTGTACTCTAAAAAATAAAGAACACTTATGAAAGGAGTTGAAGAAGACATAAGGAAATGGAAAAATGAAAAAAAAATGAAAAAAAAAAAAAGAAATGGAAAAATGTTCCATGCTCATGGAGTGGAAGAATAAATACTGTTAAAATGTCTATGTTACCCAGAGCAGTCTGCATGTTCAATGCAATCCCTAACAAAATACCATTGTCATTTTTCACAGAACTGCAGCAAATAATCTTAAAATTTGTATAGAACCAGAAAAGACCTCAAATAGACAGAAGAATGTTGAAAAAGAAAACCAAAGCTGCAGGCATCACAATGCCATCTTCAAGCTATATTCCAAAGCTGTAATCATCAATGATTTTAGTATCAATATGATACTGGCACAAAAACAGACACATAGATCAATGGAGAGAATAGAGAACCTAGAAACGAACCCTCAACTGTATGGTCAAGTAATCTTAAAAAAAAAAAAAAACAGGAAAAAATATTCAATGGATAAAGGACAGTCTTTTTGATAAATGGTGTTCAGAAAATTGGATAGCCACGTGTAGAAGAATGAAACTGGACCATTTTCTTGCAATCCCCCTGGAAAGGGGATAGGGTAATTGGGTGATGGGTATTAAGGAGGACAAGGGATGTGATGATCACTGGCTTAGCATAATATAGTATAGTTCCATCCACATTGTTGCAAATGGCAAGATTTCATTCTTTTTGATGGCTGAGTAATATTCCATTGTGTATATATAGCACATCTTTCTTATCATTCATCAGTCAATGAACACTTGGGTTTTTCCATAATTTGGCTATTATAGATAATGCTGCTATAAATATCATAGTACATGTATCCCTTTGAATTAGTATTTTTGTATTCTTTGTGTAAATGCTTAGTAGTCCAATTGGTGAATCATAGGGAGGTCTACTTTTAACTTTTTGAGGAATCTCCATACTGCTTCCTGGAGTGTCTGCACCAGTCTGTAATGCTACCAATAGTGCAAGAGGTTTCCCCTTTCTCCACATCCTTGCCAACACCTGTTGTTTCTTGTATTACTGATTTTAGCTATTCTGACACATGTGAAGTGATATCTCATTGTAGTTTTGGTTTATATTTCCCTGTTGATCATTGATGTTGAGCTTCTTTTCACGTGTCTATTGGCTATCTGTATGTCTTCTTTGGGGAAATGTCTATTCATGTCTTCTGCCCCTTTTTAAATTGGATTATTCCTTCTTAGGGTGTTAAATTTTATAAGTTCTTTATAAATTTTGGGTAAATTAGTCTTTAATTTTATAAAACATGTCATATACTGGTGAAAATCATGATTTGATAGAACAAATACTAAATGTTTACGGAAAAGGAAACAGAGAGTGATCTATATGTCCATCTACCTATCTTTCTATTTCATATAAACCTAAGCATATAATGTTCTTCACAATAGGAAAATTATAGAAATGCAGAAAAAAGGATGGAAGGAGGTAGATATAAAATATACCCATATTAAATTTAGTTTCCATGTGTCTAATGTGGGCACAGAGGTCACATTAAAAAAAATCTGACATCTCTAAAATAACATCACACAGACCAAGGAATTTAACTATCAACTCTCAGGTCTTCTGTAACAGGCAGAGGAAGAGATTTTGTGAAATCCCATGTTAATATTTTCCTATCCAAGCTCACAAACATGGAAACATATGTGCATGTACTTAAGATATCATCAAATGCAAGGTAAGTGATCCAGTATGATGTATTGGTTCACATAAACCTTGAAGATGGCCAACACAGAAATATCATTGCCAAATGTCTTACTGACCTACAATTAGACTTGTCCTTCCTGAAGTCTATTGCTTCAATACCTAGTGTTAGTTATTCGTTTGTAAAGTTGATTCATTTAAAAAATTATGAAATTCTTTACTGCTGAAATATTTTCTAATTTAGTATTACTATCTTTTAGAAGATTTTATTTATTCATTTGACAGAGAAAGAGATACAGTGAGAGAGGGAACACAAGCAGAGGGACAGGGAGAAGGAGAAGCAGGCTCCCTGCCAAGATGGGAGCCTGATGTGGGGCTCTATCCCAGGACCCTGGGATCATGACCTGAGCCGAAGGCAGAAGCTTAACAACTGAGCCACCCAGGTCCCCCAGTTCTACTCTTATATATATACTACTAATATGTGCAAACCTTGTAGAACTTCAGTAATAATATATAATAATTTTTCCATTATGGTCATTTATAATAAAACAACTTTTCTAAGCAACATAAATAGACATATACTTTTAATGAACACACATAAACATATAAATACATAATATATCATTTAGAAAGGTTATTTTCAACTAGTAATTAATACTAATCTTTGCAGATGTTACTGGGATGAGTGGGCAAGTGAGATTTTATTTGTGGTCTAATTTTATGTATGAAAATACATAGCAAATATATATAATAGAAAAATACATAATTTGTTTCTTGTGTAAGAACAGACCGTTAATGTGACTGGATGTTAGGTGATACATTTCCCAAAGCAAGGTGCGAGACCACTTCTGCAGAATTTGCATAGTGAGAAACCAAAACATGTTCTGTTAGTATTATCCCTTCACCTACACCTCCCTTACAAAGGAATTGATGACATACTGTGTATTCTGCATCTCCCACCACATGACGACAGAGAAGGAGTTACTACCTCAAGTTCAATCATATGAGGAAGTCTGAAATAAATATCCAATGAGCTTAGTTTATTTTTGAAAGACACAAGGAACATACTGATTCATGCCTGAAAAGTCTAAATGTGAGACATTATGACCGGCCAATTCAGATAGCACAATGGGAAGTGGTTGCTATTGGAATGACCTGTAAACCCAGGGTTTGATGGCCAATGGGTGTGTGAGGTTCTCTAAAACAGCTTTGGGCCTCATGGCAGAGAACTGCTTTGAGAGGTACAATATCTGAGAGGCTTTCTGGAAAGTTCAGATGATCTCAACAGAGATTCAGACATCGGAAACTAGGGCTAAAAGAGACTTCTTTAATCTCGGGAATTTCTACTTGTTCTTTAGAGATCTCAAGGAATAAGTACCTCCTAAGAACCTGCAGAAACACCCATGAGAGAAAGAATCAGTATGTAGATGCATCTCCCCATGATGAGCAATATGGCCAGATTAAACCCATATTAATGAGGTAAACTCTTCCCTTCGTTTACCTCTCCAGACTCTCCATGTTTCAAATGTATGGGTGCTTAAAATAGCATCAAGGAGGTAATGGAGTGAGAAGAAATCAAACATATGCTGCTTTTCCAGGACAGGTTTCTCAGCCTAATCTGAAAGGGACAAAAATAAACTATGAGGGACTTTAGAACTTTGATATTACATTGGCTTAAGTTTTTATAGGTGCCAAATATAAACTATTCTTTTATTATCTGTGACTAAAACAGCTATGAAATTTGTCTAAGATTTTATTCCACTGTGGTAAAAGTGAGTCCACAGAATAAATTTAATGAGTAATGGGTCAGAAATAATGAAATGCCTTCTGCCTCCATTCTTCAGTACAGTTTCAATAAACTTCAATAAATATAAAAAATAAATATAAAAAATAACTTCAATAAAGCTATTACATGCAATTAAAAATTTAGGAAAATAGGATAAAATATTTACAAATTTATATAATTTATACATTTATAAAAATAGGATAAAAATATTTCCTGTGTTTTCTAGGGAAGTAACAGTGAGGTCAGTACTTTATTATGTAATGTGAAAGTTAAAGTAAAACATAGTAAAAAGCGAAATAAATAAAAAGCGAAATAAATAAAAAGCGAAATAAAGAGGCATTGGATCAGGAGAAGACAGAATTGGACCCAAATCCCAGTTCTAAAAATAATGCAATTTTCTATGGTATAAGGCTGATACCTAGTCTGAAACAGCTTAGTTATACTAAATAATATTAGCTAGTCAAATTATTTAGATAAGAACTCCAGTTCATTCATGTATATGATTTGTTTTAAATGTTACTATTATGAGTAGAGTTCTGTAATGGAAAACTCCCAAAGTAAACAAAGACTTGTTTATGATATTTGTTCAATATTTTACATAAATGGTCTAAAAATATTGATAACTTGGCATATTCTTATTATGTTTGCTAAATATTTCAACTTCCTAAGATTTCTGAGTTCTGTTTTCAGATAAGTAAAAACATTTTAGAAACAACATATGCTTTATGAGTATTTAACCAGAGCCTTCAGACATATTCACTTACTTTTTAAAAGCAAATATCTATGAACATTTCAACTAACAATGCATTTAAAGTTAGATTTCAGTGATGGAATTATATGCACTGCCTTTTAAACTATGAAAATTTCCTGAAAATTTTGCCTAAGTTTGGGTGCTAAAAATAGTAGAAATATGTGTAGCCCACACTAAAGGGCAGGGAATTTATGCTCCTCCTTTTTGAGAAGAGTATATTTGCATACATTTTTTGGAGTTCTTTTGTGCTGCAAATTTACCTATTCTCCTCATTCATTTATTATTCAATCATTTATTTATATCAGGATAGACTCAGTGATGCTTATTTTACATGTTCGATTACACTTCAATACCACTTCATTAACATTTTTATTGAAGTCATTCCATCTTTGGCCATTAAGAGCTCTCACAATTAGGTCCTGTGTCCCTTCGGCATTCCCTATCATTGTGTTTTTATTTATTCTTTTGAATTTATTTGGTTTTACTTGCCCATTGTAAATTCATTCCAAGGGTACAGTAAAGAAGGGAGAAAAAAAGAGTGACTTTACAATCAAGAAACCTGACAAACACTACCTCAAGTCAGGTGATCAAGGTCAGCAACAATGTTGCTGTCATGTTGATACTATGTACTCTTGAAAGTATGTGAGGAGAGTGGCACGTCACCTCTCTGATTTTCCTCCACAAAATCCATAATCCAAATCTAATCCTGAGAAAATATCAGACAAATCCCACTGAGAAGCATTTTGCAAAATAACTGATAAGTACTCCTCAAACTGTCAAGATCATAAAAAACAAGGGAAATCTAAGGAATTATCACAGCAAAGAGGAGCTTATGAACATATGGAAACTAATGGTAATGTGGTATCCTGGATGGGACACTGAAATACAAAAAGAAAATTAAATAAAAATTAAGGAAAACTGACTAAAGTCTGGACTTAGTTAATAATAATAAAAAATCAATACTGACTCATTAATCGTGACCGATGTAATGTTAAGATGTTAATAATAGGTGAAATTAGATTTGGGACATATAATTTTGTCCACACAACTTTTTATAAATATAAAACTATCAAAAATCAACAACGTTATTGAAAAGAGAAAATAACGCTTTAAAAAATATATATATATATAATTGAATTATATTTATATAACTAGGAGAATAACCATGTAGGATGTGAATATCTAAGTAGATTAAAAGAAAGTGGAATAGAAAATTTGTCAAATTTAGACTTTGTTATTAATAAATATGTACTTTTACGTAAATATTGTTTAAATCACAATAAGCCTACTTATCTAAAAATCCATCATCAAACACAACATTTAGAAGGAAACACTCTACATATATTGAAGTGTTTTTAATAGCTGTCCTTCTAAAAATAGAACACATATATCTACATTTTCTATCTTAATTCTCTATCACATGCTGTGGTTGTGGCTGTGGAGACATATTCATATCGGTAGTGCATAACACAATATGGTTGAGCCTGAGGATTCTCATTCTGGCTATTTGTTATAATCATAAGGGGAACAACCACAGTCCAATTAAATTGGAATCTTTGGAGTTGAGATACTTGCATCCATATGTTTTAAAAGCTTTTCAAGTTATCTAAATTTCAACCAGGGTTGAGAAACATTGCAACCCACAGACATTCTTATGTGAACAGCAGAATCTACCTCTACATATGGTTGTTGTGGAGGTATATTCTTCTATCATGCATTCCAAGGCACACAGACTGATTCCATATTGAGGAGCTCATGTGAACTTTTGCTCCAATGCAGAATATAAACGTCCCTTCTGTTGTGTTTCTTCATCACTGGCTATCTTGTTATCTACCATAGCTCACAATGTTTGTGTTGATTTATAATCTCCTTTACTCACCAATATCAGTGCAGTTTTAAAGATTCTATCCTAATTTGATCTCACAGATACTTCTGGCACTGTCTTTTCATGTATTCTTCAAGGCTTCTGCCACTTGCTATCTACTTAGTTTTGTTCATCAAACTTTCCTTCTTTCTACTTTCTTGTGTCTCTTGTCTCTTGTCAAACAACACAAAATACATTCAAAACACTGATTCTATTATAGGCGTCATCAGCCAAATAAATAAACTATTAACTTGCACTGAATGAACCAAACATTGGATTGGCTTTGAGTTCTTGCAAACTTCTACTGAAATCATATGATTATTTCTATGCTGCTGGTTGCTTGAAGATCAGGTCCTCTCTCCCCTTTTTATTGTTATTGCTATTGTTATGCCTAGTGTTGGAGCCATTTGAGTTAGTGCCAGAATGTTCCTTAAAAACTTGGGGCCAATTTGGTTCCTGGTATAAGATAAGAGAGACTGACTTAGTTCACAGAATTTTTAAAAAGACTTTATGTATTTATTTATTTGACAGAGAGAGACAATGAGAGAGGGAACACAAGCAGGGGGAGTGGGAGAAGGAGATGCAGGCTTCCTGCTGAGCAGGAAGTTTGAAACCCAGGACCCAATTTAGACCTGAGCTGAAGGCAGATGCTTAATGACTGAGCCACCCAGGCACCCCTAGTTCACAGAATCTTCTCAGATTAGTTTGATATTATGGTATCGTCTGAATTTTTGCTCAAAACTATACATTTTGTACATGTAAATGATTTTTGTAAGTAATTGGAAATACAATAGCAAATTCATTCCTTATCGTAGCCCAATCCTATGGCAATACAGGCACTGCTGTTTACGAGAGCTAGAAATACTAGCAGTCACTTCCATTAGGTCTGAGAGAGCATAACTTCTTTGAACTTGTGGCTTGTGCCTAGTGTACTGAAAGAATTCAAACAGATTGAGATTTATATGACATCTTGGGAATAGATGAATATCACAATAACATAAATGCTTCATATAAACTGAGAAGAAAGCAGAAATTAATTGAAAGGCAAAGGTACTGCAGATTTTTTCCTTTTTGAGGAGCTAAAGAAATGCGGAGTACTAAAAGTATATAACCACTCCCAATTTTTATAATGGTATAAAATACTAAATAAAAGTGATTCCAGTGCAAATCTCACTTTTTATGTGGTGGATTCCAAAATATGATACTTCCAACAGCTTTGTCCTATCTTCTCAACGGTGATAATTATGGAGAAAGTCCTTGTAAAAAATATTCCTGAATGTGTGTTTGTCCATAAGAATGATAGATTTTGTCTTTACATATTAAATTTATCAAATATTTTTTAAGGAGTCTCACTAAAAAAAGATGTAACTTGTCCCTGGATCTATGTATAATTCTGCAGAGTGAACTATACGTATTTGATCAAGGATGCATGATGTGTAAGGAATCAGTCCATTTCTTAGTCCTACATTATGGTGTTTAAGAACTACACTTGACCAATTTATCTATAATTTAATTTTAGTCTTTCATTGAGTTATTACATACTGAAGATTTATTAGACATATGCAGAATAATGTATATTAAAAGTTAAAGTCCTCTTCTCTGGGCATCTGTGTGGTTCAGTCGATTAAGCATCTGACTCTTGGTTTCAACTCAGGTCATGGTCTCAGGGTCAGGAGATCTAACCCCAACTCAGTTTCCATACTCAGTGGGGAGTCTGCTTGAGATTCTTTCTCTCCCTCTCCTGCTCCTCACCTTGCTCACGTGCTCTCTTTCTCTCTCTTAAATAAATAAATCAGTAAAATCTTGAGAAAAAAGAGTTTAGGTCATCTTCCCATATTTAGCACTTGTCACACCGACTATGAAACTTTCAACATCTTCATGACATGCAATAATGAGGTCCATCAGATCAGAAGAATGTCATTTTAGAATCAGAAGTTACCATAAGCAACATCTAGTCAATTTATTCATAAATTTATTGGTAAGGAAACTAATATTTTGCCCAAGTTCATGTATGGAATAATTAAGATAACAAATACTCTTTGTTCCCAACTGCTGATGAACAAATACTCCTTTACACTTCTTCAGTTCTGATAAGGCCTTTGCTACTGTCATTTTATCACATCTCTGACCAGCAAAAATTTATTCAAGCAAGAGATTTAGATTGATTTGAGGTGCTTATTAAAGTCCTCTTTATGGAAAACTCTCCTATATCTGAAAAAAGTTATAGTCATTTTTAGTGTTTTCATTCAAGGCTAAGTAATTCTAGTGTCATCAACTATTTTTTTAAGATTATATTTTTCTAGTTCTTCAAAGGTTGTCAATGTTGCTTTCTCTCTGGAGAATTTTCTCTTAATGGCCTCCCTGTCTCCTACCTTAATTTTTCATCTCAGAAGCACATCAAATTATCTAATAAAAGCTTTTAAACATATTACAATAGCAAACTAAAAATGCTGAAGTCACCAGCCATCATTTTGTTATTATCATAACCTTTGCGCTTATTGTTATTCAGCATTTACGCATCACCTTGATTTTCTCAGAATGTTTATAATCATCATTTTCTTGCTATCTGCAGCTAATATGCAGAATCTATAATTGCTAATGAACAAACATGATAATAATTCATGAACTGTCTGTCCCTCTTATTTCTTAAATAACATGTTTTCTATCTAAACTAGATTCTTCTTATCTGCAGTTACTAGCAAATCCCATGGGATGGAAATTTGAAACATAATTTATATATTATGTGATTTTTTTACATATATAAACTTGCTAAGCATCTGAACTCACATAAAGATAACATTTTTCTTCAGCAGGTGGGACTTTTGCATTCCTCTTTTTTCTTTTTATTTTCTCCTTGTTTTTAGCATACTTCAATTGGCTCCTTACTATTCTTCATAATGACAAGTAGAATATTAAGTTACAAAACATTTTAAGTCATAAAATTAGGTCTGAAAGAATCTAAATGCAAAATTAAACAGTAAAGAGATTAAATAAAGGCACTTAAAATGTAGAAGGAAGATTTCACTTACACTCTGAAGCATAGCAGTATTAACAATAATATGTCTAATATTAATCCATGTTTACTCATGCTACATCAAGCCTGTTTTATTGCTGATGGCCTATGATAAATCCTTTCCAAGGCGATATTACCACTTAACAATTACATAAAAGAAAAATCATCTATGTATAAACGCAGAGGTGATAGGGCTTTATCAATCACTACTTGGGCATTGGTGCTTATTTGTTCATATCCTTTTCAATATACTCTTGTTTCACATTTATATATATTGACTATACACAAAAATAACAAAGAATCATGTTATAATAAGAAAGCTAGTTTGAAGGATTGACACTAATAATTACTGTGAAATTGTATCTCTATGATCATCAGTTTCTCTTATGTAATGTGAAAACTGAAATTTTGCTCTCTTAACCCTATTAGAACTTATAATGCTATGAAGTTGTGTGTGCTTTTCTTTCATATTCTTTGATAATGATACCTCAAATGTCTCATTTTATTGTTCCTTTGTCTGAAGGCTTTTGCCCATACACAGAAGATATAATAATTTTTCCAATAATCTCTGACATCTCTACAAAAGATATTTTTTAAAAATTTTCCTCTTAAAAAAAAAACAGATGATGGATATACTGAAAGAATGTACCTGTTGATACTAAAGTCATACTATAGCTTTATAATATTGGCTTGTTTATTCATGTTTTCCTAGCAAGTTTGTCCTACAGCCTTACACTGAAAGGGTATAGAAAAGCTCCAAGTGACTAAAGAAACTGGTACAGCTCTAATGCTGACCTAGGAAAACAGACTACTTAGATTTTGCCTTATAATTGGGGAATTTCAAAATACTTAAAATGAGCAAGACAAAATAGAATTTTTAAAAAATGGACAAGAAAGACAATATATGTTACTCTTTCTAAGACAAAGAAAGGATTATGAACTGGAACAAAACATTTGGGTATGTAACTTATGCCAAAACACAATAGGTTACTTTTAACCTGGAGGAACTCTGAGTTTATCCTGTTCTGTTTATCAGTTTTATCTATAACTAGAATGAAGGAAAATGTAGAAATAAGGAAACCAAGAGTGGCTAGCAAATTTTAAAATTATACAAAAAAGAGAGACATAGTTTATGTTGTAAGATAGTAAAATGTTTAATAAGCAAATATGCAAATTCACTGAAAGCACACACACACAGATATACACACTTGTTTAGTTTGGAATATAATGTACTTGTTTTGACTATAGCAAACATAAAAGAAGAACATGGGAGTTTTAATTGGTTAAATGTCAGTAAGCCATTAAAATGTGAAGAGTTGATGGTAGAAAGGGCTCTAGTGTGAAAGAGAGTAAAAGATTAAATCATGCTTCTGAGTAGAATTTGGAAGATTTGGGCACAATATTAAAAAAGAAGTTCAAGTAGTGGAACTTTCCAGCATTGTATAAACCTGTCCACATTGTTTTCTGCATTGTTAGTAGAACAATAGAGAAGGTTGAGTGTTCAAAGAGCATAAGTCAAGATGATAAGAGAGATTTGTATATTGATTACTGCTTGGGATAGATGATTTCTAAATTTTGTTTCTATTGTAAGATTTTATTATTATATTTTCTACTAATTTATTGCTAGGATCTGAATTTTTTTCCCTATTACCTGGAATTTCTAAGTACATGTATGACTCTCTGATAAATCTAAAAGTATACTATATTTTATCCAATTACATTTAGTACAACATTTCTATGTTGAATACCAATTAGTACCAGGAGCTGTGTTTGATACTGAAAATGCAAAGGTAAATGAGGCAAGTTCTGCCCTCGTGCAGTTTATAATATAATGCAGAACACAAACACGTGATCTGATCACTATATGTGCTTACATGATGGGGTAAATGCAATGGGATGTCATGTAAAAACAAAAGAGGATGCCATAAAAGCAGTGCTTAGAGGGAAATTTAAAGTAAAGAATGCATGTACTAGGAAAAAAATATTCTATAATCAATTTTCTAAGCTTCTACCTTAGGAAACTATAGGAAGAATAGTAAATTATATTCAAAATAAGTAGAAGAAAAGAAACAAAATTAGGGCAGATATCAATGAAATTAAAAATAAGTATACAGAGACAATCAACCAAACCAAAGGATCAATGAAATCAATAAGCCTCTACCAGGCTAACTAAGAATAAAAGAGATAACCATAAATTACTAATGTCAGAAATTTAAAAAGTGGGCATTATCGTAGTTCCCATGTATGTTTAAAGGATAAATAAGGTATATTATAAACAACTCTGCCCACAAATTTGATAACCTAGATGAAACAAACCAATTCTTTGAAATATATAATCTACCAAAACACACAAGAAGAGAGAGGTGTTATAAATAGGCATATGTGTATTAAATAAATTCAATCAATAATTAATAAACTTCCAAAACAGCACCAGGTTCAGATGGGTTCATTGGTAAATTTTATCAAACACTTATGGGAAGGAATCACACTAATTTTCTACACTCTCCTTCAGAAGTTAGTAGAAGAAATACTTCCTTACTTATTCTCTGAGACCAGTTTTTTCCCAATACCCAAATGAGAAAAAGACATTACAAGAAAACTATATATCAGCAGGCCTCATAAATACAGATGCAAGAGTCCTCAACAAAACAGCAAATTAAATCCAACAATGCATAAAAAGAATTTGGTTCAAAATTCAAAAATAAATCAATGTAACCCATCACATCAAAAGGCTAATGAAGAACAATTATATGATCGTATAAATAGAAACAGAAAAAAACATTTAAAAAATCCAATATTCACTCATTATAAACTAGGGAATAGAGGTTAATATTCTTAATTTGATAAAGAATAAAATAATATCTATAAAAACCCTATAGCTAACATCATACAACATAGTGAGACACCTCTACTCACTAACAACAGGTACAAGGCAAAGGTGTCACCTCTCACTACTACTTTTTAACATCACACTTGAAGTTCTAGCTAATGCAATAAGACAGAAAAAGAAATAAAAGATGCATTGATTAGGAAGGAAGAACTAAAACTCTGTTCTCAGATAACATAGCCATCAATGTAGAAAATCCAAAAACTGCTCTAAAAAATAAAGTCAATTGGAAAAAAAGAAGGGAGGTTGGTATTGAATTTATTATTGAGAATAGATATTCTATTTATTTATACTTGGAAAAAATCTTAGAAAAAAATTTCCAAGAATGAATGCAAAGTTAAAACCAAACTCTGACTGTATTTACACATGCAAATCTATCTCATCTGGACAACTTAGTTGATTTTGAAATTTCCTTGGAGAAAATATTTTTTTTCTTTTCTAGAAATTGAGAAGGATAATTTCCTGTTGTCCTTTTAGAGATGACTCTGTGTGTGTGTGTGTGTGTGTGTGTGTGCATCCAGTGTGTATGTATGTGCATGTTTTATAGGCAATTTGTTTTCGATGGTAAATAAAAATATCTATTATTTCTCTAATATGACATTTTTGAGGAATATTTGCATCTAATTGATATAAACTTCTGTATTTTAATACTTAGCAGATTTTTACCTCTTTACAATGTATTTATAGTTACTAAGAATAATTTACAGTAGCTAGCTTATATCTATCATATCTCTTAGACCATAAACCTAGGCTTTACTCTTGAATTATCTCACTCTCTACCTGCATCCAGTTGATCACAGACTCATTCCAAGTTTGTCTCTAAGTATGACTTAGGGATGCCTAGGTGGTTCAGTTTGTTAGTGTCTGCTTTCAGCTCGTGTCATGATCTAGGGGTTCTGGGATCTAGCCCCACATTGGGCTCTGTGTTTAGCTCAGAGTCTGCTTAAGTATCTCTCTCCTCCTCCCTCCCCGCCTTTGCTGTCTCTCTCTAAAATAAATAAATAAATCTTAAAAAAGAAAGTACAGCTCAAATCCACTCTTTTTCCCTATTCTCTACTGTCCTTTCCAAAGACACACATTATTTACCTCTCTCCCATACTACTTTAATATTACTAATATATAGGGGCACCTGGGTGGCTGAGTGGGTTAAGCCTCTGCCTTCAGCTCAGGTCATGATCCCAGGGTCCTGGGATCTAGCCCCACTTCGGGCTCTCTGCTCAGCAGGGAGCCTGCTTTCCTCTCTCTCTCTCTCTCTGCCTGCCTCTGTGCCTACTTGTGATCTCTGTCAAATAAATAAATAAAATCTTAAAAAAAAAGTTTCTCTCTCTCCCTTTAAAAAAATATTACTAATATATATGCTTTGGTTTCACTCTCCTGTCCATTTATTACAGAGCATAAGGAATTATCTTCAACAACAACAACAAAATCTCTTCATGCTACCCCACTGCTTAAAAATTTCAGTGGCTCCTCATTGCTTTTGGTAAAATATCTAAACTGCCTGTTATGGACTAGATGGCTTTGTGACCTTATCTTCTTAGATTGGCCCACTTCTCTATGTCCCTTCTTTTTAAGAATCTGTTTATTTAGTTACTCTTTCTGTTTCCAACAGCCCACTATACATTACCTTTCCTCTCACTGAAAAACTAAAACCACTTATCACTTGTGTGACACCTACTCATCTTTCAGATTGAAACTTAGATGTCATCTTGTGTGTCTATCCATGACCCCTAAAATCTGCACTGTCCTTGTTATAACACCTATCACTTTGTGTTTAATCTCTTGCTAACTTTTCTGTATCACTTATCATACTGTAAACTCAAACTGGAGAGAAATTTTGTAACCAGTGTTCAGTGCAGCATTATGCACAGGGAAGGTACTAAATAAGTTTATTTTAAGAAAGAAAAAAAAAAGAACAAGAGAAAATTCATTTTAATATCACTAACAGTTTGGATGAAATAACCCAATAAGCCACATTGTCAGGGCTTTTTCATTTCAAATCCAAGCTGGCTTCTCAGAAATCTCAGCTTACCTGATAATAATATCCTTAATGGCTTATTTTACGAAATCCATGTTAAAGATTGACCAAATATGTCTGATGTAGAGATCTGTTTATCAGCTAAGGCTTTCTGGGTCAATTTAATCTTGGTATTTTTACTTTACTTTAATTTTTTAGGGTATAAATAACCCCATTAGCTCTTTAGCTAGATTTGTCTTAGAATACAGTTAAACTCAATATTTGGATTTTCTTTCTACATGTGGATCTTTCCTTTCCCTCTTCCAGAAGCTGAACTTCAGTTTTGAGATTACTAAATATGATTAAGTCAATACTTGCCTTTGTTATATATGTGAGAGATCTGCACTTCATTTTACTATTGTATATAATCCATACATACATAATATTATATGTAATATTTACAGACTTTATGAGCCATATGCATTCTCTCCAGGCATCATGACATAAATAAAATTTCTGTTGTTCCTGGCAGATTGAGACCTGAACATTTAGAAAGGCTGGGATTCTGTTTCTGTTGTTTTTCTACAACAGATGATAACAAAATGATATCTCTATAACAAATAAAGAAATGATTGCTGCTTTGGTTTCCTTAATTCTCTTTTGTCTGTTAGTAAATCTGTGAGATATTTGTCCCTTGAACTTTGATGTTTTAGTTTCTATGCCTAAAGCATGCACATTTGAAGTGATAAATTGAGACTTTCTAAGATCTTGGGTTTATCTTATTCTCAACCAAATAAGGACCCAAGTAACTTTTTTCAAAGATAAACAGCACTCTTTTCCCAGAGCATCTTGAACAATTGTATCCAATTTTGTATCCAATACTGATAGAGCTATTTAGCTCCACTAGTCTTGACCTGACAGCAGAGCAGAAATTGAAGTCAATGATTTTTAAGTCACCATGTCCTCATCCTGATCTCTTGTTTACAGTCTTTTAAAATGTTTAACTTCTCCTCCCTAATAGTAATAAAAAATAAATACCTTGTTTAGTTCATCTGCTTTTTTTCTGCAGCAAAACTTAACATATTTCTCTTTCTTTCCTACTGATCACTGAATCTATTAGTATTAAAAGATCATGATTATGTTCTTTTGTTTCACATATTATAGCTTGCTAAGCTTAATATTCCTTTGTAATAGCACAGAAGAGTTGTTGCATATATGAGAAGGTAAATATACTCATTGTAAAGGAAGTTTATGAATGCATAGTCAGGAAAAAAACAATATTTTTGGGGTCAATTACTATATTTAAGTGTTAACCATCAATGGCAAACTGATAGACAAGAAAATGTCTCAAGAAATGTAAAAATTGTTGCCTCTGCCATGTTGAAAATACACCAGCTTTTAGAATTCAATAGATCCAATGATAAAGGTAAGTCATATCCCTGTGTAATTTAAAGTTGAATTTATAATACTTCCGAGATTTTTGCAACATAAAAAGCTATAGTGTCAAAATCGTGTTTTCTGCCAAGGATTGCTATTAGCATGTGATTAACCTTCCAAACGATAACATATTTCCAAAGGTTATCTCAGGAGGTCACACTTTGGGAACAGTAAAGCAAATAGAGTATAATGGCTAACATTATTTGCCAGCTACTACTCCTGCTATTTGTTTGTTACATAATGGTTTCTCATTTTGTCATTTCTGTAACTGGTGATCATTAGCATACACGTTTACAGTACTTCATGTACAATAAAAGGGGAAAGAGCAAGTGAGTAAAACTAATTTACTTATAAAATGGTAACTTGAGGAAATGTATTTCGAAAGAATGACATTTCCTTGAACTCATCTTTTCATAAGTTCTGTTTTTAAGGGCCTTTAAAAAAAAGACCTCAGTGTTCCAGTAAAATTGTTAGAGCAGTAAATGTTCCATCAGATGTGCTTTCTCTAATCCCCTATTTAAGAACTTCAGAATAAGTACAATAATCACAATAATAATGTGTTGCTATTAAATTTTACCATAGTTCTTCCTAAGAGCTCATAGTATATTATGTGACCACACTGTATGATTTAAAAAAAAATCACCTGAGCAACACTGTATGTTTATAAAGATCTATAATGGTTTTGTGATTCTGCAAGAGAATGAAACATCTGACTTGTTTACTGGTTTCTCTGGCCGAGTTATATTAATTAGCTGCAAAGTTTTTTGAGGCTAAATGACAGGTGCCTTGTAAAGATTAATAAATATGTCTTTCCTAATTTTTTTCCATTTTTTAAAAACACATAAGTTAATTTGATGAGAACTTTTAGAATGGTTTTGCCCCAACTTGTAATGAAAAGCAATACCTGGCAATGAAACTGTATCTGCTTTTTTCTTTTTAAAGATTTTATTTATTTATTTGACAGAGATCACAAGTAGGCAAGAGAGGCAGGCAGGGAGAGAGAGGAGGAAGCAGGCTCTCCGAGGAGCAGAGAGCCCGATGTGGGGTTCGATCCCAGGACCCTGGGATCATGACCTGAGCCGAAAGCAGAGGCTTTAACCCACTGAGCCACCCAGGTGCCCCTCTGCTTTTTTCCATGAATCACAGTGACTACCAGATTTATCAGACAGTAGAAGAATGATGGTTTTAATAACATTATTTTATAGAAGACACATGGTTCTATTAGAGCACATGTAAATACAGGCTGACCCTCATGGCTGACTTAATTGAAGTCTTAACAGCTCTGACTGCCTTTGAAAAAGAGCTACATAAACACAAGGCAGTCATCACCAACTGGCCAGTTACATATGAGTCATTTCAGGGCTACCTTAAGTAGATTGACATGAGATGACCTGGATGATATTTTGGCATGGCTCTTAACGATTCCTTCTGCTTTTTCTTACTGTACCATATTTGCTTACTTTAACAGAACTAGATTTTTATTGAATATTTTCAGTCATGTGCTGATTTGGTCTTTTATATCCATGTTCCACTCCAATAAGCAAAAAAATGCCTTTGAACGTCCAAAATTTGCCAATTAAAAAAATACATATATTAACTATTGAAATTAAATCCTGAAAGAAGTAACTAAAGTTTGCTGCTATTTCTCTTGTTTTTATTATAGTAGCCTCTTTGGGGGATGGGTACTTGTGAGAATTAATTGCAAAGAGCATTGACATGTCTTCTAGTCTCCATTACTAACCTTATTCAACTACAAGACTTTGTTTGACTCCTGAGCCCTGGCTTACACATCATTAAAGTGGTAATAGAAACATGCTCCTTATTTCTTCTGAGTAGTGACAAAATCACATATGATAACGTTGAAAATAATTTTTTTTAAAAAGCTGCTATACACCAGTGTTGTATGGAAGTTCTGAATCACTATATTGTACACCTGAAACTAATATTACACTGCATATTAACTGACTGGAATTACTTGTGTAATTTTTTGAGAAACTTCCAAACTGTTCTGAAGTGCAGTTGGACCATTTTATATTCCCACCAGCAATAAATGACTTTCTCTCTTCATCCTCACTAGCTTTTGGTGTTGTAGCTACTTTTTATTTTTAGCTATTCCTATAGGTATATTGTGGTTTTCATGCACATTCTCTTAGTCACTAATTATGTTAAACATTTTCATGTACTTATTTGGCATCTGTATATCCTCTTTGTTGAAATGTCTTCTAATATTTTTGGCATGTTTTACAACTGGAATTTTTTCTTTCTTCCTATTGAGGTTTGAAACTGTTTTTAAAAAAATTATTCTGGATACAAAATCTCTATTAGATACACAATTTTCAAATATTTTCTTCCAATCTGTAGCTTGTATCATCTCAATATCCATCTGGTGAGATTGTTTCATTTATCATATTTTTTTATTTCTATAATTTTCTTTTAGTCATTTCTAAACTTCTACATCTTTGCTGAAGTTTTCTATTTTTTCACTTGTTTCAAACATTAATAAAAGTGTATTTTTGTGATGCTATTCTAAATTATGATCAGATGATTATAACATCTGGCTCATCTCAGTATTGTCATCAATTGATTTTCTCTCCTCATTGAAATTGTGGTTTTCCTGTTTCTTAATATGATAAATGACTTTTTATTTCATCCTGAACATTTTGATTATTATGTTAGGAAATATTTTATTCTATTCTATGCAAAGTTAGTGGATTCTGGTAAAGTTTCATGGGCTGTATTTCCATTGACTAGTTTTCAGAACTCTTGAAATAATATTCTGTCCTGCTTCATTCTTCTGTTGCTACTGAGACTCCTGTTCAAACCCTCCTGATGCCTCTTTCAGGGTCAGAAGCCACTTTCCAAGGCTGCCTATTGTTGATAGTAACATCCTCTCTCTCTCTCTCTCTCTCTGTGTGTGTGTGAATGGTGTTATAAACCAGTTTTAAAAGATTAAAGTCAGCCAGCTCATTTACTCTTATTATCATTGATTGATAAGTAATGATAAGTAACATTATGTTTTATTATCATTGAAATCATTTTGTGTTTTAAAACACTGATAAGCTTGGAGTGATGAAATTGTGGGTAATAGAGAACATTGTGGGTAAGGAGAGCAATGTTTTGGGTCAAAGTCATGCTAGACAAAGCAAATCTGGGTTGAAATAATAAACGCACAGTGACGATGAATGCATAAAATAAACTTTTATGAATAACATTGTGCTTTTTGGTATATTTGCAATTCCCATACAGTTGATTTGAAAAAACAAAAAGGATTACATTACTTTTAAAATAAAATCTTTGTGATCAAGTGCTGTAATTTTTAATTAAAAATATTACCACAAGCTTAGTTTAGGGAAATCAAAGACTTTTAGCTTATCCTGTGACCCAAGGTAGAAGAGAAAATGATTAAAAGCAGGCATTGAAATGTTATGACTAAAATAAATCACATAATTTTAATTTGATAATAAGCAATTAAGATATAGGATGATCATAGATTTTTATGGAATATTTTTAGGGTACCAGTCTAGTGATAAAATGAGATGATAATAGGATACAATCAGACAAAAAGAAAGAGACAGAACAGAAAATATTCAGTTAGGTGAGAAAAAATAATAAATAAAAGAACATTTCATTTATACAGTAGAATTTAACAGGGTGCTCTGTGTTAATTTTTTGTTTCCTTTTTCTATATATGAGAGAATCCTTTCAGGCAACTCATTTTTTTTTCAGTGATTGCAATTTCCTTAAATCTTTCAGAAAAGGTAACAGAAAAGATAAGTCTAGAAACTGAACAAGAAATACAGAATGGAAAGGATTCAAACTCAGGAATGTTTCCCATGAGAAACCACTTCTGTTCTAATAGAAAAATATTCACATACATTTAGTACGTTTTAATTGAATACTATTTCTCAATGTGGATATAAAATTTGTTGACTAGCATGGCTTGGGGAGCAAAGCATCCAATGTGACATATGGAGATCAAAGTGAAGTAAGGAATATGGTGTCTTTTTTTTTTTTTTAAGTCTTCATTTAAATCCCATTTAATTAACATACCATGTAACATTAGTTTCCAGTATAAAATTTAGTGATTCAACACTTAAGTACAACACCTGGTACACCTCACAAGTGCATTTCTTAATCCCCATCACCTATTTTAGCCATTCCCCCTGCCACCTCCCCTCTGGTAACCATCAGTTTGTTCTCTTGGCTTGCCTCTCTCTTTCCTCCCCAGGATCGTTACTTTTGTTTCTTAAATTCCACATATGAATGAAATCATATGATATTTGTCTTTCTCTGACTGACTTATCTTGCTTATCAAAATACTCTCCAACCCTATTCTCATCATTGCAAATGACAAGATTTCATTCTTTTTTGTGGCTGAGTAATATTCCATTGTGTATATATATCACCTCTTCCTTATCCATTCATTAGTTGACAGACATTTGGGCTCTTTCCACAATTTGGCTATTGTTGATAATGCTGCTATAAACCTCGGGTTGCATATATCCCTTTGAATTAGTATTTTTGTGTCCTCTGGGTAAATACTTAGTGATGCAGTAGCTAGAATATAGTATCTTTTGAGAAGAGTTGCTTTTCGAATACCTTATTTTTAAGATTTAAAAGTAAACCTGCAAAACTTTTAGGTAACACATGTACATAGGAGAAAATAGAAAATACAGAAGAAAAAGATAGTACTAAATTAATGTTACATTACCTAGAGATAACTGTTAATTATATATGTGTGTATCCAAATTATTCCCCGCATCTATATGTACATTCATACACAGTAATATAGTCAAAACTTTAAAAATTGAAATTATACTTTAGCTACTCTTTTTCAAGCAGATATTTTTTGTCTTGTAACAATACATCATGACAATATTTCCATGTAAATAATTGTACTTCTACATTATCATTTGTCATGGCTCAAAGCACTTAACAATAAACATTTAAAAGCATTTACTTATCAGTCTCGTATTATTAGTATTTAAGCCTTTTCAGAGACTATAGTTAATAAAACCCAAGAGGACCTTCTAGTTAGACATTTTAAAAAGGCAAGAAATGAGTTAATCAAGGTGATTGTAACTTGCACTATCTAATGAATGAGCACAGTTAAATTTTATGCTCAATTACATACATATTGAATGAAAAATAATATACATATATATCTATAATCTGCATTTATTTCCTGTCCTGCTCTACTAAGGGAAATGGTAAAATATTTATCTGAGGGTAGTTAAAATAGTAAATATGGTGAATACAAATTTATAAAGTAAACTTCTATGACTAAATAATGTTAAAAAAGAAATGAATCATTATGTTTCTTTTCCTATTTCTCTGTTTTTTATCCTTCTCTGTTTTTCTCTTCAGTACTAATCCCCAATATCCATGTCCCCACATCATGGTTTATATGCCACACTTGAAATGCACTTAGGCATATCTTAGTAGAACTTTGGAAGAGAGTAAAATGTATTTCACACACACACACACAAAACAAGAAACCACAACCACATTATTGTTTGGACATTTTTATCAAATGTGTATTTGATATTCCAGGTCCCAGACTCTTTGCTTACACAATGACTGTTCTTCAACTGTTCATAGACCTCCTGATCCATTCACTGGTCAGTTCCTATTAACTATTCATTCTAGTCATCATTTCTCACCTTGCCAGCTTATATTCCATGGTATAATAGTACAATCATCCCCTACCATATATTTCAATTACTTTTCCTTTCATTTCCACTGTTCTACTATAAGCAAAATCCTTATTCTGATTTAAACCAATTATCTTCCTCTCTGGGCCCTCATTTCAACATTTGAAATTGTTGGGTAAATTGAACACTGGCTACATGTGTTCAATTTAAATTCATGACTCTCTACTTTAAATGCTCAATACTACTATGAAATCCTATGAAAATTCCAAAATAATTTCACCCAACATCCTCAATAATTATTACAAACTTCATCTCTTTCATCTTTTCTCAACTGATAATCTTGCATCATATTCTACTGAGAAAATGGAAACCAAATGGGTGATCTTATCTTAATTCTACTAACAAACCTAGTATCATCCTGTGGCATATTCTCTATCTGGATCCCAGTTTCAAGAAAAATAATGACCTTCATTCTATCAAAGGCTAGTTTCCACTTATGTTTGGATTTCATTCTCTAAAACATTCTCCATGGATTTCAGTATTTCTTTTATATCATAAACCAGTCTTTCCTGCTCTGTTGACCATTTCCACAAATACATAAATTAATTCTGGTATCTCACAACTTAAAAATCTGTAATGAACCCACAATTTCCTCTAGTTACTAGTCCTTTTTTTTTTGTGCCCTAGAAATCATCTTGAAACTTTTACCAACATGTACTATTTTCACTTACTTCCTTTTCTCATTTTTTCTTTAGACAACAAAAAGCAGGATTTTATCAACATCTCTGAACTAAATCTCCCCTTGTCAGGTAATCAATCATCTTTATATTTCTTTACACAACTTCTAAATCAGTGCTACTTAAAATGAGGTAATGGTCCCACCACATTAACAATGTAAGAGAACCTTTTACTGAAATCTTCTATTATTATTCTCTCCCTGTTAATAGAGCCACTAGATGTTCAACCCCCAAACTTAAGAGTCATTCTTAAATTCTCCCTTTCGGTCAATCCCCACATTTGTTCTTTTAGCAAATTCATTTCTACTGACATGTTCCTTGTACAAAAAGCTATTCTTTCTCATCTAGAGTACTACAGTGATTTTCAATAAGTCTCTCTATTTTATCTCTTTCAACACTATGACACATTTTATTAATAGAAACCAGAGTGATACTTTTAAAATGTAAATCGGATCATCATACTACCCTGCTGAAAACCCTTCAGTGTCTTCTCATGGCACTTAGAATAAACTCAAATTATTGTGGTCATTGTGAGTCTATGTGATCTGACTACTGTGCCACTTTCAGTTTATAGAATTAGTCTCATCCTTTTCAGCTTATAAAATTATCCTCAACACATTAGCCACACAGACCTCTTTCAGTGGTTCTCCCAGTATAGTCAGTCCCTGCACTATTACAGAAATGCAAATTCTTTAGTCTCTCCCAAGTCTATTGACTCAGAAACTCTAGGTGGGGGGCCGTGCAACTGGGTTTAATATGTCTTCTATATGATTATTTTCTCAGCTTTATTGAGAAAAATTATAATTGATAAATTACAAAATAAAGTGTACAACACGATGATCTGATATGCATATGCATTGTGAAAGGGTTTCCCTCATTGAAATAATGAACACTCCTTCACCTCATATGTTTGTTTGTGTGTGTGAGATAAAGCTAAAGCATTTAATTCTACTCTCTTAGAACATTTCAATTATATAATACATGTGATTTGATGCATGCTAAAATCTGAGCATTACTGTTAATACAACATGATAGTTATGTCTCAGGGGTTTTGTTTGTCCTTTTCCATGACTGAAATATTCCTCCCCTGGCTCTTAGCTTGGCATGTTTCTCAAGGTCCAGCAAGTGTTGTTATAGCTAAAGAACCATACACTCCCATTAAATATGATTGCAGTGTTTGTTTATTGTATTACCTGTCACTCTTTCAAATGCAAGCTCCAGTATGGCAGGGGCTTGTCAGTCTTATTTAGAACTCTAATCATGCCACTAGCATAATGTCTAATTCAGAGAGTGGGCACTCCATAAATGTGTTTAAGATTAATGCATTCATTGTTAGAATCTGTAAATAGTCATTTAGTCAGTTGATGCTTTTATAAAACCTACCAAATTATTTGACATTCATCTTCAATTGAAATGAAATACCTATTTCTCTTAGAATGGCAAAAAATAAAGTTTATTCTTTCTCTTTCTCTTTGGTTCTTTCTTTCATGCTCTCTACTCTTTCTAGAAACCTTTCCTACTTTCTCTTATGCATGTTCATTATTATTCATTTTTTAAATTTCATACTCAGCTTAGGTTGTAGGATATCTTACTCATCCTTGTCTTCCTTGGTTCTCCCACTACCAACCAACCTGAAATGCATCACTTTGCATTAACTTCCTTAAAAACACTGTAACTAACTCTATACCCACCTATGTATCATTTTATAGTTGTGTATCTTCCTGTCTGCCTCCTACAAATCTATTAGCTTCTTATCTTTAAGGACTGTTTTGCTCATCTTGGTGAGTTAACAGTGAATGCAGCACCTGGTATATCTAGAGGTAGCCAGCAAAATTAATTTAATGAATAAAAATACCTCAGACTGGAGAGGTTCCTAAAGCAAAATGAAGCAAGCAAGGAACAGCCACTGATTTGAATTTGGGAGCCTGGATTCAGTGTAGAAGATCTAGGGATTAGTACTGAACAGCACCTGTTGACAGCTTGAGTCATCACTACAGGCATCTCAACAGCAGTTATCCAGCATCCAGCAGCTATTGAGGGCTTCTGGATTCCCCTAAGAATGTAATCTCACCACTCAGTCCTCCTCCAAAAAAAATTACCTGTAGCAAGAAATATTTAAAAGAAAAAAAGGGAAAACGAGAGAAAATAACCCACACTTTTAGAATAAGTTCAGTTCCATCATCTATTTTGGTTCAGAAGATGTAAATTTGCTTAAATAAGGAAGACTTTTATCTAATTTCTCAAATGTTTATAAAATCTAAATTTAATATTAAGAATACTACTCTGTTCTTAAAATTCTTTATTTTAAACATCCTTTGTTTACTTTCCTGATTTAGTAAGATGATGGAATTCTTCACCTACAGAGAATAGAGATTGAATATTGTTAGAAATTGTGAGATGAGTTGGTCATAGGAACACTGTGTCTGTAAAGAAGTTTATAATTATTGATTACCTGAAGAAGCGTTTGCTTTAAATACATATTTATGGAAATATTTGTAGGATAAAATTTGGTATTTCATTATAGTCACATTTTAATATTCGTTTCCCTAATGTGTAATGCATTGGAATTCATGTCTTGAAATCTTCTTCACATCATTAACCCCTTTCATTGCCGAACAGAGTAAAAATATATGTGGGAAAAGGGATTAATTGATTCATATGGTTTACCCATAGAGTAATAAACAAAATCAGCAACACTAAAAAGATGAGATTAGTGTAACAAGAAATAAAGAAATAAAATTTAGGTGTATTAATATTTAATGTTATCATTAAAATGAATCATATTATGCTATAATTTAAGCTATATATTTATATATAAAGCCATATACACTTAATTATCTAATATATACCTATAAAACATACATATATAGGTAAGCTTCTTTTCTAAATTGAGGATATCCAACTAAAGGAGTGTGCAAGGCAGAGCAATTTAATTAATTGACTCAACAAATATTTATTCTGCATTTAATACCTGCCAGATTTCCTTCCAGTTTCTGCAGAAATGAAAATCAGGATGGATGATGTCCCTGAATTTACATAGCTTAAATTCTAATAAACTACTTATAATCATGTAGCCAAATCCTTTTATTATAGCTGGAAATATTACCAGCTATCTCTCTCAAACTCTGTACCCCTCACCTGAGCTTTCTACTCACTATTATCACATTTTTGCAAACTTCAAAAGTTGACTTCATTAGCTTTTGAGACTCCCTCCATCCTTAATATCTTGCTTTAGCCTTCTGTATATATCTATAGTCAATTTAAACATAACTTTAATTTAGTTTGGGTATTTGATCTTTTACTCTTGGTGGGGCTATTTAAATAACTTCAAAGGAGTAACCACAACACAGTGCTGGTCATTTATTTCAATGATGATTCACACCATCCCATTGGGCAACCAGTTATATTACAGTTTCTTTATTAAATCTTTTACTACTTAAGAACTGGGTCTCTGCTAAAGGTTATTCAATGTACTGGGTAGGGGAATATAATGCCGAGCAGATTATATACAGGGTTTATCTTGATTGAGCTCACGGATTAGTAGAGGAGATAAAAGTTAATCTAAAAGCAAAAGCAAATAAATACGTACTTTAAAATATGGTGTCAACTGAATCAGCTAAGCAGAACCACAAATTCTTCTCTTTCTAGTACATTTTCATACCCATCGTACACCCTGAGAAAATGTTCTTCATGAAACCTTCATTTTTCAGGAATCACTTTACAAATTACTGGATAATCTCTATTAAATTTTAAAGACTGATCTGTCTTTTTAAAATTCTTTTTTCAGTATACCAGGAAATAAAAACAAACTACCGTTTTCTGAATTAACCTGGGGTATAGTTAGACATTTTTTGGAGTATGAAATCATGACTTTAAATGAGATTTTCAACAATGTAGTGATTTAAACTCATCTATTTTAAATGTTATGATATATACATTGCTAAGTACATTATTGATTAATAATTATTAAGGTACAAGAATGAAGACATGCATGTAAATTTACATCTTTCTTATTCTGTTTTTTCATCCACTCCCCTCTCCTTACTGAAAAAAAATTTCTCCCTTTTAATCATATAAGTTTCCCAATCAGATCCTGAAGAGCCTAACACATATGTGGAAGTACTATCTTAATGTTCACTTTCTTCCTGGTGGCAATGGCATCTGTTAACCCTTTCATTAACTTTCAGTGCATCAATTATGCAAGACTGACCATTCATGATTTTAAAATATTATGCATAATTTCTGTATATACAAATTTTGAGTATGTCAATATAATAGTTGCTTTCCAAATATCTTCATAATAAAAAGTTTTATTTAGCATCTTCACAAAATTATGTGAATATTTTAAGAATATACATGCAGTTGACTTCATCTCTGTTTGGATTAAGTGAAGAAAAATGTTGGAATTATAATAGTCATAGGATACAGAAGGCAGTGTAAAGGGAAATCAAATGCATCCTGGTTCCAAGGACAAATGCTTACTTACCTTTATGCTTCTATAGAGCCATTGGCTCTGACACATAATTTTTTGATTAGGCTTGTTCTATTTGATTAACATCTTATTTTTGTTGATCAGTATGTGGGTATTAAAAGCCAAATAATTAGTCTATCAGACAGTAATTCAAATAGACAGAGACTCGTGTGGTTTCCAGGAGCTATTTTCCTAAACACCTTCAGATCCTTTAATCGTTCCTCCTTAGAGTTACATATTCATGTCTTCTCACCACTAATTGTGGCAGATTGGAAGCCTAATTCATTCCTACAGAGGCCTGAAGCTTCCACCACTCTGCTTCATCCACAAATAGCATTCAGTTACCTGTCTTCTAGAGATCTGATCAGATCTCTAGTCTGTTTACATCTTTCTCCCATTCTTTATGTAGTTGTGATATTATGGATGATATTTAAGGGATTATCAGAAGGTAATTGTGTTTAATCCACTTTCTTCAACTCCTCAGCTTGAAGGTCTCATTCTCTCCCATTTCCTTTTAAAAAGGCTTTTTTGCACAGTTATTTCCTCACGTAAAACCATGCAAGTCATAATATCATACATATTGTTGTTTATTTTTTTTGTGATTTTTACAGTTTTAAATTTCCATGCCTCTTTTCTTACATTTTCCTTACCCTCCTCACAGATCATTCACACCCATACCCAACACATACACAGAAACACAATCCATGTAGAGGTATATAATATTCCATACCATTCTCTATGCTAGTGTTATTATACATTATAAGATATGCATATTATAATATTGTCTTATATAGTTATAAACACACGTATTACACTAAGGATTTATTATAAGTGTATAAAAATGAGATTATAGTCAGCACATTTGTCTTCATTTTTTAATTCAAGTATAACTTATGCTATTATTTCAAATCACTTGGCATTAAGTCCAATTCACTGTTTTGATTGATGTATGATATTCTAATGTGATTACACCATAATATTATAATTATACTTTTATTCTTTTATTAACAGAAATCCATTTCATTCCATAATTCTGTGTAACTACAAACAATGTCACCATAATATAATTGCTCCTGTGTCCTCATAGACTGGTGTCATTTTATGTGTGGGACAGGTTAGCAAGAATGGCGTTGAGATATATATATATACACATATATATATACACACATATATATATACATATATATATACACACACACCCAAACATAAAAATGTGTATATATTTCCCAAATTATTTGCTAAAATGCTGTAGAAATTTACATTTACATGAGCAATATACAACAGCACCTTTGTACATTAGTACTCTTCCCCTAAAAATATATTAAAAATTTTTCATTTTTGCTAGTCTGATTCCTATGTGATAGCTCATTGTTACTTTGCATTACTCTGAAAACTAATGAATTTAAGCATCTTTTCATTAGAATTTGTTCTTCTATGAATTGCCTCTTCAAATACTTTGTAGATTTCCTAATATTTAACAATCTTCTTGTCATTTGTCAAGTACTATTATAAATTAGAGATAATAACTCTATCCACAGCATTGCAAATATATATTTTTTTATAATTTATTGTCAATCCATGTATTCTGTTCATGCTGGGTTTTTTTTTTGTTTATTTGGTTTTTTGTTTATTTGTTTTTGTCATGCTCACATTTCTTTAATCTAATATGGCTATCTTCAGACATTCCTTATAACATTGCTATGCAGTCTTCTCACCATCATTGTGTCAGGTTGGAAGCCCTATTCCATCTCTTCAGCAACCTACAGCTTCCACCACTCTAGTTCATCCACAAATAGCAATCTGTTATCTGTGTTCTAAAAATGTGATCAAATCTATGTGTCATTCTCTCATTCATGTATGGTGCAATATTGGTACAATTTTATTTTTTCCCCACCGAATGTACTTGACAATGAAATGAGGGAAGATGCAACAGGAATACATTTCAGGTTAAATGTTTGATTGGAACATATCTAGACAAGAACTTCAGCAAAGTTTCCAAATAAATAGTGTTTCCTCAATGTATTATAGTAGGTAGCTCTGGTAAATGTCAGTAAGCAGTAAAACGTACAAACCTATTAATGTTTACACATTAAATGAAGTCAGATTCTAAATTCAGATCATAGACACAAATTCTCATTGTCAGCAATGTGTAACAGGACATTTAGAAATTGTGGAGGATGAAGGACATAATTTTGGTTGAGTGGACTTGTCATGTACATTGAAATACATTTAGTTGCTCTCCTTATTACGTAGATTGAGATGTACATATCCATGCAGAACAAATTGGGATAAGCCAAGTTAATAGCTGAGATCCATTGAAAGACTTGATAGATTGCATGCTGTTAAGGACATTTAAATTTTATGTTATGTTGATTCTTTTGGGACATTTTTTTCTTACAAAATCTAAATCCAATTCAACTTAAATTTAAATCCAAATCAACTCTAAATTTAATTCAACTTAAAAGGGAGACTACTTAATATCTTTATTTAATGTTCAGAAATAATTATTACAAGTTATCATTAGAAATGAGAACATGCACATTTAAAAATATATGTTAAACTTTCAATTTATCATTTTGAATAATCAGGGGTTATTTAAGTAATTGGCTTCTTAATATCTTAAGACATTAGCAGAAGTAAAAGTGAAAAGAGACTGGAAATTCTGTGTGCCATGTTTAAGCCTTTTATAATTGAGTGCATCACATTGGAAATAATGCTTAATATTCATATTCTGGATCATACGTATTTTACATTTTTATCTTATATCTCATCTCCTTCCCAGTCAATAGAAGTTCACTTCTCAAATAAATCTGGAACCATTGGTTGATAATTAAATAAGGAAAATAAGTGGGTTAAAGAAAGGAATAAAAAACTATTTTTAAGCATTATAAATCAACTTAAAATATATACATGTACTTACATTCACCAACATTTTAGTGAGTACAAATAATTATAGGAAAAATATAAAAAATCACCTACTGTTACGGTTTTCTTTAAAATAAAGCAAGAACTTAATGGGATACTTAAAGTAGTGTGAGAATATCTTCCTTGTGCTAGATCAAACATAGGGGCTGAAATAGCTATAAGGCAGAAACAATATTTGCTTAAGAAAGTGTCTAAAGAAGGACAAAGAAATTTTGATAAGCAACATATAACAAGAATTAGAAGGAATGATAGAATTGTTATTGCTCAGCCTAACAGAAGTTCTGACCAAAAACTGTCATGAATGCTTTAGAGAGAAAGGTTATTTAAGTGTGGTTAAAAAAAATCAATGATTAAATTATAAACTAATAAAATCAAAAGTCATGCATAATTATATTTATTAGAAAGCATACATTCTTATGTGTACAAATACATCTATCTACCTACCTATTAAGTTTCTTCAAAATATAATATTTTTCCAGTTATGTAGAATTTGCCTTTCTTCAATTATTTTATATAAATTATATAGTGTTGAATTACAAATTTTTTTAGATATTCTCATCCATTGCTTAATGGTTTGGCTTGAAGGCTCTGCAGTCAAATTAATTGCTATCATTGTCCTCATCATCTAACTCCCAAGTTCAGTTTTATGGTAAGACAAACAAAAATCCTAAAAATTATATTTATAAAATGGAAATGCCAATAAATTACAAATATATATACATTATCTGATAGAAATGATATAAATTTAACTCTTTTAAATATATCTCTAAATTTAGTAAATCAGTTTAAAATACTAAGAGAATTTTTTTAAAATCCATAACTTCTAACTTTTCCTTTTAATATTTTTGAAGACAGGGCCCATCTTCCATTATAATAAATGCTCAAGTTTTCAAGTTTAATAATGCAGAATCTTACTATCTAATAAAAAAAAACTTTTAGTCCATTAGTACTTAATACATTCTTATTACTGGTTATGGTATACAAAGATTGGCCTATAATTTTTCAATATGCTCTTTATACTACTTTCTAGTAATATGAGAAAATTTAATAAATGAAAACTACTTTGCATGATTATCATGATGACTTCCTTTAAAATATATATCATATCTGTCTCCATTAACTCAGCCACCTTTCTAGTCCAACCAGCATTTACTATTCCTTTTTCTTCTACAATAGGCTCCAAACTGATCTTTCTGCTTTTCTTCCTATAGCACATCAATCCACATGTTATAAAACATGTAGATTATTCTTTAGAAATTAAAAATTTGATTCATTAGGTCATTCCACTTCCATTTAAAATGGTGAAACAAGAAATGGATTTACCCCTTCTGCTTGAAAAATTTCCACCCTCCTTACAAAAAAAAAAAAAAACCCTCATACAAAATATATGAAAAACAATGGTTTTCAAGACACTAAAATAGGGATGCCTGGGTGGCTCAGTCAGTTAAGCAACTGCCTTTTGCTCAGGTCATGATCCCAGGGTCCTAGAATTGAGTCCCATATCAGGCTCCTTCTTCAGTGGGGAACCTGTTTCTCCCCCTCCTGCTGCCCCTGCTGTGCTATCTCTCTCTGTCAAATAAATAAATAAAATCTTTTTAAAAAGGAAAAAATATAATACAGATTGAGCCATAGATAACAGTTACACTTAACAAAGGCTGTCTTCAGTGGGTTTAATTGTTTGCTGTTAGTTAACTGAAGCCAAGACCACATAATTACTTTGCTAAATGATTTTAAGACATTAGACATTTCTTAGAAATACATAAATTAATCCAAAAAATGCATAGACTGGAATATAAAATATATTTATCATGTTCAGCCTACTCATTCGTCCACATACCTGGGTCCCTCAAAAGATTTAGAAACTGCATCCACCAACACTGTGCAAAATATTTGATAAAAAAGCACCCTTATCTCTAAGTAGAAATTTCGCTGGTCATTATAGGCAAGGGAGATGCTGTTTTTGAAATAATGGTTTGAGTGAGGACAATTGACTTCATAATGAAAGAGATGTTAGATGGGGCCATTTCTCTGTACAACAGGTCATTATATTGCTTAAAACATTTTAATAAGGAAGAATATCTTCATGACCCAATTCCTCATAAGATTGTGTAAGACCGACATTGGAAAACTTAATAAAGTCCTCTTAGATCTGTTAGTAAAGGAAGGAAGGAATGAAGGAAATAGTCTTTGGTAAGGGGAGTCAAATGATAATTCATAACCTTCCCCCCAAATCCCAAGTTTGAGTCAGTTTATAAGCTCAGAGCTCCTTGAAGAAAGGAGAGGCATAAACTTGAGAAAGGACCATGTAGACACCAAAAGAACTAGTCTTCCTTCTACCTTCTACCCTCCCCCAAAGGATACCATGGCATTCACTGGGGTAAGTGCCTAGAGAAACTGGCTTTTAATTTTCTTTGAAAGAGGCTATTATATAATTTTGACTTAGCCAAGAGGGTGAGCTATGTTAGATAGTATAAACTGTCCAGTATATCTTGAAACTTCTAATATATATTTATATATATTACACATATGAGAGAGAGGGGTGTATATATATATGAAGGCATTTAAACTAAGTTTAGTACAATCTATAACAGAAAGATTTTAAAAGAAGGAATATAAACTGAGTTTTAGTATAATCCATGACAAGGGAAAAAATGGGGAGAAATTTAATCATGAGCTTCTTATTTTCAATGGTGAAAGCTATGGCGAAAGCTTTGACCCAAAAAGTGTTAAATTCACTGTAGTTATAAGTTGTACATATGTGAACCTTGAGTATAGTCCGGTAGCAGCAAAAGAGAAGCCACAGGTTGGAAGCAAAACACATGGCAGAACTCTGAGATGAGGCACAATCAGGTTACGCCTTCATGAGGTCAGTCAAAACCACTTAGATCTGACCCACATAGGAGCTGGTGGTGCGAGAAGCAGATAAAGCTAAGAGAAGTTGAAGTGGTATGTAAGAGACACTCTTGTCATGGTGACTTACATAGTTGTCCATTTTATGTGAAATATTCGCTTCAATTTTGCCAATTTCTATGCATGCTTTGGGATTCATCTTAAATGTTGCCTTTTTACAGAAGCCTTTATGACTCTACCCTCTCCCTCTCTGGGGAGGTGTAACTGCTATAATTTCTCATCAGACCATTATGTCCTGTCCTCTTGGGCACATAACAGAATTTGTATTAATATGTGCATTTGTAAAAATATTTAATATTAATTTCCTTCTCTATTCTTGTAGAGATCATTTTCTTCAATAATAATATATCCTCCATGCTAAAAACTATGTATAGAATTTAATAGATACATTTAATGAATATTTGTTAAATTAATAAGTGAATTATTTTTACAATGACCTCATTTTTATCTCAGTCTTCATAAAGAGGAGAAAAGATAGGTATAAAGCATATTTATGTGAGATAAATTGGGTATATTCACTCCATGTACAGTTTCAGGATGATTTGCCATAAAGTTAAAGCATGGCTGAACAGATTCATTGTTTATAGGTCAATTCTGATACATAGCACTTTTTGTTATATTATGAAAAAAAGTTTCCACACATGTATCCAAACACTATCAGTATGGACATTACAGTAGCAAAAATAATTTTGTTTTTTAATCTTTTGTAAAAGGTCATTGCTGGAACTCTTTCAAATTCAAAGAATAGAAGGAACATAATATGTATTACCTATTTAAAACAAAAGAATAAAAATGTTAATTTATTTTCATTTCAGTAGTAACTATTATTAGAATTAATTACTAAACTACAGCTGAAACAATGATAAAATAGATGAACACTGAGTGTTATATGCCACTAATGAATCATTGAACACTACATCAAAAACTAATTATGTACTATATGTTGGCTAATTGAACATAATAATAAAAAATAAATAATTAAAAATTAAAAAATGGTCCTTGTAATCATTAAATTAATATTAATGTTGGAAATATCATTTACAAACAATATGGGGGAAAGTATTATAGCACATTTATGAAGTGTATGTGTATGGATATCAAAAACCTGAGTTGAAATCTTAGTTCTAAAACTTGTTAGTTATTTCACTTTGATCAGGCTTATTTAAGCTTCTCTAATTATCATTTTTTTATATATGGAAAATTGGCATTGCTCTGCTTCAAGGACTCTAAAATGCCATACAGTTTAAGACATATCATTATTTTATGTACCATTAACAAAGAAAAAAAAACCCTCAATAGTTACACTATGGCATTCTATCAATGATAACATGAATCCTGATTCACAGCTAAAGTGGCTAAAATAAAAAAAAAATAAAGAGAAAAATAATTGTGTTAAAACTGTTGAAGTAGAATGGGCTATTGTGAAAATTAAATGAGATAATACACAATGCTTAACACAAGCCTGAAGATATCAGAGTTCAATTATATTAGCAACACAAAAATCTGGAAATCTATACTATCTTTAAAATAAGTAGGAAACATAATACGTATGACCCATTTAAGTGTTTGGTTTCTTATTTGTTTGTTTGTTTTTGTTGTTCTATATCATATATTTTCAAAAGCTGTCTTTATAACAGTATAGCAAGCACTGGTATAATCATTTTTGGTTTTGATCATTTAATTTCTTTTGTCCTTCTCAATTCATTTCATTTGGTTTCAAAATTCAACTGTGGTGTTTTTGACTTAACAATAAAGGGAAGTAAAAAATGACTAAAGTGAAAACATTCTCTAAATAGGTTTGCAATCCAAAAGTGTCTGGCTTAGTTTGATGTACAAGTTTATTCATTATGTTGAAACGTGCATGCATGTTTAAATAGATCATCCATGCTTACACTCTCAATTCTTGCTTGTCATTTATACTTCTAGCCGTCTATCATATTTGTCAAATACTTTCAAGATTTAGTTGTGGGACACAATCTTACTTTGATGATCACATGCATATTTTCTAGATAAATGCATTTTTGAAAATCAGTCAGCATCTAAATAAAAGAACAACTCACTATATATAATTTTGTGAAGTGTTTATTATTGCAGTTGTCTAGTTTTATAAATCAAATAGGTTTTAACTCATTGTAACAGCATAGATTGAAAGACCTATCTACATTATAATAAATTACTTTTGTTTTACAAATCTTTTTTTGTAATATATGAAATGTCTAAACATAACACTTTTTGAATTAGCAATAAAACAAGATAGATCTCTGGTTCCTTTAGATGGCCAACAAGAATAACCTTAGTTGCCAAAAATAATATCTGGATTTGCTTTTACTGATCCTGCATTTTATATTTGCTTAGACACTTTCATGCCATTAGTCAATTCTTAATCATCTCTTTCTTTTTTTACTTTTTACTTCTGTCTCTTCTCCTCTAATTGTAGAAAGTGAACAACACAATTATATATTGAAAACAAAATTCTGCAGAATAATACATATATGCAATAGTATGATCTCTGTACTAACAGCAACAAAAATATCTTTGCAGCTACCATGATAAAAATGTTAGCTTCTACTGCAGTTATTAAAATTTTTGATTACTTCTTATTTATATATTTAAGGAAATAATGACAGTTTTCCATAAAAAATGTATAATGGTTTCAGCCTGATAAAGTTCTGTGAGAAGAATAAATTACCTAATTGGGATAATATTTGCTAGTATTATCAGACTCAAACTCTAGCTATAACCATGGCAAACTGTATTAACACACATACACATTTAAAAAAAACCACATACACAACATATACACTTTGCTAAAGAATTCACATAAATGAATAAAAGTCAGGATCTTTATAGTTTTAAAATGGATACTCCACAGAGATTATTATTAAAATATGTATTCGAAATATCCCTTTTAAATGCATAAGTGAACTATTTGTGATTGACAGAAACCAAATATCTCAGGTTCCCATTATCTGTTTCTTCTTTGATGACTGAACCCTTTTTTTTTTCAGCTGGGCTTATGCACCTTTTGCGTGAAGGCAATATGTCCCAGTCTCCTTTGTAGCTAGGTATGGACAAATAGCTATGGGATTTGATTTGAGCAGATATGTTGAAAGGACATCAATAAAGTGTTTTTATAATAAGAAAGATAGTGGATTTCCCCCCCTCCTTTTCTCTTTCTTGTAGTGTAGAATGGAGGGCTGGAGCTGAAGCATCCATCTTGTACTGCATGCTGAATGTAGAGGATCAGCAAGAGATAATGCCCTAGGTCCCTGATGTTACATATCAGCTATGGACCAACTCCTATCTAGAGATAGAAATAAATTGCTTTTTTTTTTCCCTAAGTCAAGTTATTTTAGGTTTTCTGTCACTTACATCTTCTAATATTGACAGGGAGAGTGACAACTAACTCTTTTGTTGTTACAGACAAAATTCTTTTTTTTAAAGATTTTATTTATTCACTTGAGAGAGAGAGTGAAAAAGAGCATGAGAGGGAGAAGTCAAGGGAGAAGTAGACTCCCCATGCTGCTGGGAGCCCAATGCAGGCCTCGATCCCAGGACTCTGGGATCATGACCTGAAGTGAAGGCAGTTGCTTAACCAACTGAGCCATCCAGGTACCCCAAAATTAATTTTTTTAATTGGACAATTAGAATTCTTTGAATTACATTGCCTTTTGCCCAATTTTCTAACCCCATATTCTCATTCATTATAATCTATTTGATTTTTCCTAGGCTGTAGAAAGCTGCAAAGAGTATCACTCCTACTCTGGAAACAAACAAAGCCAGATGATGGGGCAAAAATCACAACTTTTTTTGGAACTACAAAAGAACTGAATTTGAAGGACAGCCAAATAGCCTGAAATAGAAGGAGAAATTGACATCTCCAGATAGATATGATGTGAACACTGGCTTACCAGTGGCAGAGCATAAGAGGAAGAGACCCTGGGAAATGATATAAATAAGCAAATATAATTAAATCAGCTTTTTAAATGAGGGGTAATGTGTGGATAAGCATGTGAGTTACAGAAATTCTACTGAGTAGAATATTAACAGGTATCTTCAATATCTCCAAATATTTGGAAATATTGAACAATATAATTGTAAAAATCAAAGGCCAAAAAAGTCACACAGTGGGAAAGTACTTTTTGAAATGAAAAAAATGAAATACAATATATCAAATTTTGTGGGATACAGCTGAAACAATACTCAAAATTTATGGCATTAAATATATATAAAAAAGAGAGGTCTTAATGACCTAATTTTCTACCCCTAGAAGCTAGAAATAGAAGAGCAAGGCATACCCAAAGCAAGCAGAAGAAAGGAAATAATGAAGATAAAAGCAGAACTCAGTGAATTAAAACAGAAGAACAATGGAGAAAATTAATAAAATCAAAAGCTGATTATTTTAAAACAACTTTACTGAGGGATAATTGATATACAATAAACAGCATATAATTAACATATAGAATTACATAAGCTTTGACATATGTATATGCCTGTGAAACCTTCACCACAATCAAAATAACGAGCATACCCATCACTCCTAGAATGTTTTGTGTCCCACAGTAATCCCTCAGTCCTGCACCATTCTGCTCTCACTCCTTCACATCTCCAGGAAATCACCATCCCCACACCACAGATTTGTTTGCTTTGCCCAGAATTTTACATAGACAAATACAGTATATGTTCCCCTTTGTGTTTGTTTGTTTGGTCTGACTTCTTCCACTCAATATAGTTATTTAGAGGTTCATTCGTATGGTTGTGTTTTAGTTCCTTCATTTTCTTGCTGAGTAGTGATCCACTGTATGTATGTATATACCATAATTTTAATGTACCTGTTGATGGACAGTTGGTTGTGCCAACTGTTACCAATGAATTGCTATGAACATTCAGGTAAGTTTTATTTGTATATAGCATTCTTTATCTTCAGTAAGCACTAGGAGAGAAATTACGAGGTCATAGAAGCATGGTTGACTTTTTAAAGTAATTTCTAAAATTTAAGTAATTTTTACGTAATTCTGAGTTTTTGAGTAATTTCCAAGGTGGCTTACCATCTTTCATTCCTACCAGCAGGATATGAGAGTTATGGTCACTCCACATTTTCACCAACATTAGTACGATCAGTCTTATGAATTTTAAACATTCTAATTAAAGTATAACAGGATTAGCCTTGATTTACTTTGTATTTTCCTAATGACTAATAACATGATGTGGTAAGTGTCCCCTTCTCTCCTTTTTTCATGTGCTTATTTGCCATCAACATATTTTTTGGTGAGATGTCTATTCAAATCTTTGCCCTTTTCAAATTAGGCTTTAGGTGATTTATAAATCATTTCTCTCAGTCTGTAGTTTATCCTTTAACTCTTTTGACGAGATCTTTTAAAGAATAATACCTCTTAAATTTGATGAAACCCGACTAATTCACTTATTTTTAAAGTTTTTGCTTTTGGTGTCATATCTCCATTTATAGCATAGTTAATCATGAAATCTCTAAAATTTTTCCATCTTTTTTTTTTCCTCTGGGATTTAATTTTACACAGGTAAAACATTCATAGGAAAAGCTTCCATTTTTATAGCAAATCCTATGATTCAACCTCCTTAATCTCTCTAGAATCTCTTAGCCATTCTAATACCATTCTCTTCTTAACTGATATATTTTTTGCCCCTATCATGACTCTAACACCAAGCGAACCTCAAATACTACCAAACCAAACTCCAACTCTTCAATAAAAACACCTTGCTTAAAGCAAATCTGGTATAATCCTTCCACCTAAAAACTGCCCTCCTCCACTCAGATTGTTTATCTTAAATTGAACCTTCAAGTATTAAATACAAAACCTCTAAAAGTTGTATTTCTCTCTGAAAGTGGATATTATGGATTGACATATTTCACATGCATTCCGTATTTCTAGAATAACCTTCTTTGTTGAAAAGTCTGGACTTTAAAAAAAAAAATTCCTGAGAATTTGGATTGTAGATTATAGTTCAGATTTTCCATGTATATGCATCCATTTGATACTTGGAAGGTGAAAGTGAGGTGGATACCATTCCCTTGCTGCTTTTTATGTTGGCATTGCAAGTCTTAGAGGAATGCTGGTGAAGAGGCAGTTGTGATAATGCCTGAACTCAATAATCTTGCAGGGTCTAACTACCTGCTTTATGACTAGGGCAGCTGCAGTGATTGTTTTAGCCAGAGATCATTTCATGTGGACTATCAAGCATTGTTGGGGTGATAATGGGAGCTTGTGCAATGAAGGATAGTGACAGTTTCTTGATCTCTGCAATACAAACTAAATTAAAAGTGGTGGCTTTTATTGTCAAGCCCTTTAAAACTAGACTCAACTCATTACCTCATCTCTCCAACATTTTGCTTGCACTAATTCTGAATAATAAATTCATTTTCTTTAAAACACCTCAGAAAACCTTTATTTACTTCAGCTATTTTGTATCAAAAGTAGGGGCAGGCACTGATTATCTTTCCTGATTGAGTGTGTGGGCAGTGAAGAACAATCCTGATACTACTAGAAAATGAGCTACTGGTAGTCTATGGCACACAGTGGCAAAACATTATGAAATTAATCAACTGTGGCCACTTGGCATAAAATGCCTGTTAAAGATAAAATTTGGCATACCTGATAACTGCTTCAACAGTTCATTAGGAGGAATAAGAAATGCAAATACTTTTAGTCCTGTCTTCTGACTGCACAGGAGAGTTTCAAGAAAAAATGGCAAGCTCAGGGTTTTACAATTTTGACTGAAGACAAGATCAAAGTAGCTTCTGTGACTGCTGAATTCCCATGTTAATGGAAATCTTGCTGGATTTTTCTCTTTCTCTCTTAGCCTTTCCTTCCTTCCTGCAAAATTTAGCCATGTGTTGAAAAGATAATATTTTTAAGAATTTTGTTTGTGGGTAGGGCTCTGAACTCCTAGCACCACTGAGCATTCCTTGCCAGAAAAGACAGTCCCTATACTTCTTTCTGATTTGACCAGATCTTCCTTACTTAGAAATTCTGAACCAGCTTGAGGTAGCTTTCTTTATAAAAAGCTACAAATTTTTCTCACGTTGCACCCCAAACCCTTCCACGTGTCTAAACATAGCTAGAGTTAAAAGCAAAATCATTACCCTGGGAGACAAGTATAACATCTGATACAGTGGGGAATGGGAGGTACAGTCCTCCACATAAGGAATGAGTAAGTCACAAGGATGAAAGGTAAAGCATAGGGAATATAGTCAATGGTATTGTAGTAGTATTGTATGCTGAGAGATGGTAGCTATACTTGTGGTGAGTACAGTATAATGTATAGAGTTCCAAATTACTATATTGTACACCTGAAATTAATGTAACACTGTATATTAACTATACTGGGTCTTTAACTCAATCAATCAATCAATCAAAAAAGTTGCAAGATTTTATCAATTTGCGTTGACATAAACCAGGTAATGAACTCTAAAGATTCTAGAGGAGGAAGAAGTATAACTCCAAATTTATATAAAATATTTGATCCCAAACTAAGGACTTAACATCTGAACATAAGTAAATGAAGGAGACATTAAGCTTTAGCTCAACTGGTTAGACTAAAACTAGATTAAAATCTGACCTATATTGAATGAAGCAAAAATATCAGAAGTAAGTCATTATAATGTAGAGAAAGGAATCCTAAATCTAAGGGAGATAAGAATGTTTGTGCATACTTATCAAACTGAATTTATTACTCTTCTGCTGCCACATTTTCCAAAAAGGTTAAGAGGACAATTTCTCAAGAAAAACATGGAGGAATACATGGGTGGCAGGAGGATAAATATCTCTCTAAAGAACTGTACTGGTTCTTCTTATTTCTTTCTTTTTTTTGTGGTAAAATTACTTTTATTTATTACATCTTAATTTAATTTTATTTTTTTCAGTGTTCCAAGATTTATCGTTTATGCATCACACCCAGTGCTCCATGCAATATGTGCCGTCCTTAATACCCACCACCAGGCTCATCCATCTCCCCAACCCTCTCCCTTCTAAAACCCTCAGTTTGTTTCTCAGAGTCCACAGTCTCTCATGCTTTGTCTCCCCCTCCGATTTCCCCCAATTCACTTTTCCTTTCCTTCTCCTAATGTCCTCCACGTTATTCCTTATGCTCCACTAGTAAGTGAAACCATATGATAATTGACTGCTTGACTTATTTGACTTAGCATAATCTCCTCCAGCCCCATCCATGTTGATAAAAAGCTTTCTGATGGCTGTGTAATATTCCATTGTATATATGGATCACATCTTCTTTACCCATTCATCTGTTGAAGGACATCTCAGCTCTTTCCACAGTTTGGTGATTGTGGACATTGCTGCTATGAACATTGGGGGTACAGATGGCCCTTCTTTTCACTACATCTGTATCTTTGGGTAAATACCTAGTAGTGCAATTGCAGGGTCATAAGGTAGCTCTAATTTTAACTTTTTGAGCTATCCCAATCAAAATTCCACCAGCATTCTTCAAAGTACTGGAACTAAACTAAACTAAACTAAAATTTGTATGAGACCAGAAAAGACCCCGAATTGTTAAAGAAATGGTCAAAGAGAAAAACAAAGCTGAGGGCATCACATTGCCTGATTTCAAGCTTTACTACAAAGCTGTGATCACCAAGACAGCATAGTACTGGCACAAAAACAGACACACAGACCAACAGAATAGAGTAGAGAGTCCAGATATGGACCCTCAGTTCTATGTTCAAATAATCTTTGACAAAGCAGGAAAAAACATCCAGTGGAAAAAAGACAGTCTCTTCAATAAATGGTGCTGAGAAAATTGGACAGCTACATACAGAAGAATGAAACTCAACCATTTTCTTACACAATACACAAAGATAAACTTGAAATGGATGAAAGATCTCAACGTGAGGTGGGAAAATATCAAAATCCTGGAGGAGAACATAGGCTGTACTGGTTCATCTTAAAGGTGAGTGATGAAGGTGAGAGGTGCTGGCATTGAAATCAGTTCCCTAAGTTAAAGTTGATGAAGGAATCTCAAAAGAGTAGATCTCTTGTACCAGACTCAGTCCCTAAGCCATTGGCAGAATTACCAGACAGCAGGACCAAAAGCGAAATTGAACTTGATGATGTCTAATTGATCATGATATTCTAGCACTGAAAATTATTGATCCTTATTGATTTATATATCTGGAAAATCTCTGTCTGGTGAGCAAGAAACTTACCCAAGTTTAACATTATGTAGAGTTACGGTCCTCCACTCAATTACACTGAATTTTCAGATATAATCTGGATCGTAGATCAATATCCCACTAATGAAGAGAAATTGAAGACTTTTGAAGAAGGGACCTGTGACACTGCTGTATCTGTTCGCTTTTTCCAAAATGGTGTACACATATTCACTAGGATAGCTGTATCCTGAAGAAAGAGAACAAAATTTAGAGGGATTTTTAAATGCATTTTCTAAGCAAATTCTAGGAGGAACCAAACATCATTGGGGTCTACTCCTGGGAACAAAGTCACAATGTAGTTTGAGACAGACTTCGTCTTACTATAAGACAAAAGTCTATTCCATAGTTATGTCCCAGTCTCTAAGCAACGAATTAGAATACTTCACATTAATTCTGGGCTCAGAGAGTGATGCTATTATGATGCTAAGGGTAGTGTAGGAATCTCTTAGGCTATATTTCCCAATCAAAATAGAAGCACAAAATGGAAAATCACAGAGATTAGTGCCAAAGATTTGAAAGATTCAAAGTGAAATTTCTAACAGATCTCTAAACAACTCACTTACTTTGTTTGTGCCAAAGAGAGATAATACTTGGAAAATGACAATGGAATATGTTGAAATTATTCAAATGGTGACTCTTCTTACAGATGATGTTCCTGATAATGGTTTTTAAACTGGAGTAATTTGACATTGCCAGTGGTACCAAATATATGTTTATCTTCCCAATGATTGGTTACCTACTATTCCACTATATTAAGAAGACAAACACTAGAAATGGTTTGTTTCAACCAAGCAGCAACTAAAGTACACATTAACTATGTTACTTTAGGGTTATATCACCTAGTTTATCTTATGCCCATTTAGTCTTTGAGTAAGAAGAATGGGGTGTGCTAAATGCCATAACAAGATACAGGCACAGGAGAGTAAAAGGTATAAATAGATACTTATGGAGCTTGTACTTCAGTGAATTTTCTAGATATATTGTAATCTGGTGAAGGTTCAAATAACCCACCAAAAAAAACACAAAAGTTTCAGCCCTTTGATCTTCTTGCCACTTAGGGATAAAGTGATTTCTAAGATTCTGGATACTGGAGACAATACATCACAGTTCCCTCTGACTCGTTTACTGAGTGACTCATAAGGTACCAAAGCAAGAGAAGGCCAGTCCATCTATGCTACAGAACAATAACATTTAAAATGGCTTCTATTTAGGAGAAACAGAAAGTTATCAATAATAGTAAGCATTTGTAGAGCTCATAAGTATAGTATATTATATATATGTATATATGTAATTATTTTGAGATATATGCAAAGCTTTGTCATTTTACTTTTACTATTACCAATTATTTAATACAAGATGTATTTCAAATATTGGTTTTATAATTTTGTTATATCACAGGATATCAAATAGGAATTTGACTGACTGAGAGGATAAGTAAATATCATATAGAGTTTATGTGGTGACTGTAAAACTTTGAGTCTTTTGTGGGGAGGGTGAGTAACTCTTTCTTTCTAAAGTGTCGTTTTATAATGCTACAAATATGTTGTTACTACTGGTATATTTTAGACGTAAAGTATAGGTGGAAGTACATAAATGGATATTGAGTATTCAAAGAAATGGTCTGTGGAGAGTGTAGTCTATTTTTTCAGTTTTTTTCCCCCTAGAGAGTCTTCCCATTCTGAAAAGACATTGTCCATAAATCATATTCCACAAATTAAGTAAATTTTGGTGAAATTTGGTGGATAAAGTAGAGTCCATCTTCCTGCTACTCTTTCAGCTTACAATCTAAGTCACAGGGAGGTTTCTGTTGAGAGGAAACATCAGCGGTTGGGTTCAGCATTCCCCTATCTGGTAACTGCTTTGTGGGTATTGAAAGGCCATGGCCAAAGCAGTGGCTCCTTCGTTTCTGAAACACAGCTTCAATAACATAGTTTGCTCTAGACATCAGCAACCCCTGAGGAAGCTCCATACATTTACTTCTCCAGCCACTTCAATGAATTTGTGGACTTCTACTTTCCTATATTAGATCCTTTCTCTTTAAATGCCTAACGTGTATGATATTTCTTACCCTAACCTCATCTCTTCATCTCCAAATTGAATTCTGTCTTCACCTACTCCCTCTGGTTTAACTACTAGATTTTTCCAAAGATGCAATATTCTTTCATGGCTCAAGTTTTAGCACATATCATTTTAACTGCCACAATATCTCTCTTTACCATATGGAAAATATGTTCTCACTCTTAAAGCAAATAAAGATTTCTTTTGTGAAGCTTTCCTAGAGAGTGCTCTTAGTTCTTTGATGTTCTCATGATTGTTTGTACATACCCATATAGCATCTACCCATCTAGTGCTGTCATTACTTATTTGAAATTCTTCCCCTATATTAAAATTTCAAATTTCTTGAGGAAAAAAAATGCACATTATTAGATTTGTTATCTCTGAATATTTCTGAGTAGCTCCTGCCCAGCACATAATAGTTATTCTGTATTCAGTGTTCTCTGTCTGTGGCCTAAAAGACACAGTTTCTAACTTTATTGATAAGTTTTAAATGATATTATCTGTTATTTATGTTTCTTATTACCATTCTATCTTAGTTTAGTGTATTACATAGAATTAGGAAATAAAGAATTGAAAAAGATGCTTCAAATCACAATAAATTTCTAATTTCAGTTTGTTCAAATGGCTGGGATACTATAAGTGCTATGGAGTAGGAGGGGTGGTTGTTTTGAAAATAGGAAGTAATCAAAGTATGCTAGGCTTTAATATTATAGGTAGGAAAGAGTCATTCAGATGAGCTAAGTTATCTTTTGCCAAAAGCCAGTGAGGCTTTTAAGTCCTATTCCATTGAATCCACGGATGACATTTATGGGCAACCACAGGAAATGTTGACAGACATACTGTAAAATCTGAACAAGAGCCTCAACTCCATCATGTTTGCAGGTGTGTGAGACAGCACATCTGTAAAGAAGATAACAGGAACAAGACGCTTACATGTAATGGAGACTCTATCCCTCAGAGACTCTAAATGGACTGAATGCATATATACAGATAGTATTTGATTTATTTCTCAGTCAGAAGCTGTTGAGTGGGGTTGACCAGGGTCATTTTTTTTTTTCAAAGTGTCAGAAAGAAAGGTAGTTGGGTCTCTTCCTTTTAGTAAAGTTTTATAGGTCAAGAAATGTGAATACCAGAGGTCTATCTGAGAGCAAGAACTGTAGGGTTATTTCAAACCACATGCCAATGGGATCCTGTTGGCAACAAACTTGAAGCAAGCTTTGGGATCCAAAATGCAAAGCCACTGGAGGACTTGAGAATCAAGGAGTATTAGAACAAGGAACAGTTGGCCAGGTCACAAAAAAAGGCATCACTGTGCATGTGCAACAATGCAACTCTGCATTGTGCAACAAAGCAGAGAGTGGGTCATTGCTCTCTACTGCAGTTTTGCAATGATTGATAAATTTGCAATAATTGATAAATGGGAACTAAGAACTTCACAGTGTCATTAACATGTGTAGTGAAAGGAAATGACCTGTCACCATGGAATTAATATAGGAACAAGAAAGTAACCTCCATAAAAGAGGATCTTGACCAGAATCAATACTGAAACAATTCTTTGAAAATTTGCTGTCTAAAGGTACATTAAGTATATAGGATAATAATAAAAAGCATAGCCCATAGGGTTAGCTCTACCTGCTTTTGAATTCTGTATTTGCTCTGTAAACTTTGTCAAGATATCTCAACATTCCAGGCCTCTTTTTTGTCTTATAGAAACGGAACCAGTACAATTCCTAGTTGTTTAATGTTGTTAAAAAAACAAAATTCCACTAAGTAAATTTTACAGGTCTTATTGGCTCTATTCAGTGATTCATGAATCAGAGAGCATCTCATTTAGTGGATAAAAAGGAGCTCAAAGGAGCTATACAAAATGACAGGTTTTGTAGGAGAAGGCAGCAGGACAAAGAAGTTATACTAGTGAAAACTCTCTTGGTTGTGGCAAGATCATATTCTTTATGGTAGAGGAAAGTTAGGGAGAAAACCTCACTGGTGATGACCAGGTAATTTTTCAGTTGACTAGTTTAAGATTCAATTTCTGGGAGAGGCTAAAAGACTGTAATTATGTCTCAGCTTGGTGATGTGAGTACTTAGCACTGATTGATTCCATTTGGGGTCCATTGTCTTGTTTTTAACATTGTAAACTAACTGTATGTTAATGTATATTTACAATTCATTCCATGAGGTGAATTCAGATATTTGCAACTATTTACTTTTGTTATTTTATGTTTTTAAGTTAATGGAAGTCTATCAGGTGAAATTAAGGTGAAGTATTTTTAATTGGGTGAATACAATCAATTGCTGCAAATTATTGTACATGTGTAGGAAAACAGGCTAATACTATCCTTTATAAGATGATTCCAAAACCATTCATATATGAGGTGCCCTTTATTATTTCAGACAGTGACCCCCAAATTACTGTACTCTTAATCTATTTAAAACTAAATATTTCTGTAGCAAGAAAATATTTTTTTAGTTACCTTTCATTACACAGAGAAAATTTAATCCTCATTAAATCTAGTTGCCACTTCACTTGATGGTTCTTTGAATCATATTTACTCAAGAAGGAAGGTTAAGTTTCTCTAAGACCAAGTAGTTTCATGTTAATTGAACTTAAATTGCAACATTAGAAACTGTGAGAGAACAGGAGTCATATGGAAGAAGGTCACTAGTAAGTTTAATGTTTGCTCAGACTCAAGATTAGCCAGATTTTTTACTTTAACAAAATGTTACTAGTCATGGACAGCACTGTTGAACTATTACCCAATATCCAATAAAGTAAGTGGATAATCAACCAAATTCATGAAGAGTAATGGCATATTGATTAAGCAGTTCTACAATCTTTCTTTAGATTACACTCAAACATCCTGAAAAATCAATGACAAACTGAGAGTCAAATAAAGGAAATCTTTATAGTATAGTGCTCCCATTGATTCTAGAAGGGGCTTGGAAGCTCAAAGACCATCAGAGTCCCCAGTAGGATGTTTTGATCCTATCAGAGAAGTGGATCAAAATGCAATTAAAGGCAAAACAAAATATTTTTTTAGAACTTTGTCTATATTTAAGGAAATTTAAATAGATGCATAAAATTCTATCTAATAAACTTCTTGCAGTATGCATACTAGTATTTTTTCAAGTCAGTGTGATATTGCAGTATGTACAAAATGCATTCCTCTGACAAACTTTGTCTACCATGAATGTATACCATAAATGTAAAATGCATTTAAAAATGCATGTAGGGATGCCTGGGTGGCTCAGTTGGTTAAGCAGCTGTCTTTGGCTCAGGTCATGATCCCAGCGTCCTGGGATCGAGTCCCACATCGGGCTCCTTGCTCAGCGGGGAGTCTGCTTCTCCCTCTGCCTCAGTGCCACTCTGTCTGCCTGTGCTCACTCTCTCTGACAAATAGATAAATAAAATCTTTTTAAAAAATGCATGTATATGTTGCATACATACACGTTGCATATACATACATGTATATGTTACATATATACATGTATTCTTAAATGTGTGTGTAGATATACACACATATATGTATATAATATATAAAGAGTCATAATATGTAATCTCTTAACTTTTTAACTCTCTACTTAAAAAGAGTTCAGGGGCGCCTGGGTGGCTCAGTGGGTTAAAGCCTCTGCCTTCCGCTCAGGTCATCATCCCATTGTCCTGAGATGGAGGCAGCATAGCACTCTCTGCTCAGCAGGGAACCTGCTTCCTCCTCTCTCTCTCTCTGCCTGCTTCTCTGCCTACTTGTGATCTTTATCTGTCAAATAAATAAATAAAATCTTAAAAAAAAAAGAGTTCACCTTTCAGAGATCAAAATACAAGTATATCTCATAGCATTGAATCTAGATCTAAATACAGCATACATTAATGTTAGTGCTGCAGACAAATATTAATGTTAAATATTACTTTCAGAAAACATCTGTGCAAACATTAGGGAATATATGTACATCTGTGCACACATACATACAAAATCTAAGTTTAATATAAACATATTAAATATAAATATAAACATGATTTGACTATTTTTTGGAATTCTTCACTTCACTTGAACTAATGTGGGAGAATGCATTTTCTCCATTTAACTTTGTATGTAAAGTAACAGAAGTCCTTACAAATTTGGAGAAAAAAAATAAAGAAAAAATAAATAATAGCCAAAAGAAAGAAAATATCTTTTTTCTGCTTCTCAGGTAACAATTTCTTTGAGCAAAACAAACTTTTTGGAGGGGAGAGTGACGATCATGTGCTACTGGAATGAGATCATTAGAGCAGGATTGAGTTTCCAAGATAATACAAGAGGAGACTCTGAAGATGGCACCAGAATGATCACCCTTGTTCAGGGTTCCTGCCCACTTAGGTGCACCTCTTTTTCTAAAGATCTTTCTAGCCAATCCTATGCCAAAGTACAATAACTGAACACAAAAGCCACATAAAACAACAAGGTGGGGAGTTCTACCATCCCACTTAAAATCATGGGCCAACTCTCTATAAACTTGACAGCTTTTTTTCCTGTTCCCAGAAACAAGGAGAACAGAGTTCCTCGTGAAAAATGTGTTATTAGGGTGCTTGGGTGGCTCAGTTAGTTGGGCATCTGACTCTTGATTTCAGCTTGGTTGATGATCTCAGGGTCATGGGATCCAGCCCTATGTCAGTCTCCATCTGCCCCCCCACCCCACTTTCTAAAAATAAATAAATAAATCTTAAAAAAGGAAGATGTGTGATTAGGGAAGGTGAGCCCTCTTCATCATTTCTTAATGTGATCATTATTATTACACTTTTAAATACAATCACGTTAGTAACTGTCTACAATGCTCACACTCAATTCAAATATGGCTCATAATTAGAGATTCAAATGAAATAGGAGTCACCATTTCTCTCAAAATTGGTGTTAAAAAAAATTCACTGATAAGGCAGACTTTATTCAAGACTATTGCAATAAGGAAAAGAGATTGAATATAACTTCTCTGAAAAAAAATGGCAACAGATTTTAAGGGCTGGGGTGTGTTCATAGAAAAGTATTGAAAGGAGTTAGGAGGGAAGTTGGTAGTGTTATGAGGTCATCTATGTTTGCTAATTGGAGCTTATTAAAGTCAGGCTCCTACTCCCCCACCCCCTCGCCTCCCAGACTAGGAGATAGGTATCTTGTGTCTCTAGATTAGTGTATTTCAAGGGGATGGCTCCCAGGTCCTTGAGGACATTCCTGGGTTTAAAACAAGCAAGAAGCTGGGAGAAGATTTATATCTCAAAGGAGCTAAGAATTTACAATTAAAAGTGTTCTAAAGTAAATGCTTAACAAAAGGAATGTCCACAGCTGACAGTCAAGAAGAAACCTCTAAAGTTTAGTCAAGCAAGGGGAAATTAAGGCCTTCCTAGTCACTGATGTGTGCATAAGATAACAATCTCATGAAGTACACTTGGCTGAGAGTCTACATCAAAATCAAAAAGGATTTCCAGTACATATTGAAAGGTAGCATTGCTGCTTTGGCAGAGGTAATGTTCCTAACCATAGCATAGGTAATTATCTGGAAAGACTAAAATAAATTGAGTATCAAAGAGCAAACTACAAACCTCCCTCACAAAATGAATTTCTAATTTATTTTTTTACTGATTTGACTCCTCATTCTTATCTCCCCCTTCACACATGCACACACACACACACAAACACACACACACACAAACACACACACAATTTCAGCGTTTGTTTCTTCATTAGACTCTTCACTGTAAACTCTCTACTTAAGATTGTGCACTCTAGATGTCAGAAAACACATATAGCATGAATATATGCTAAATATTTAAACATGTATTAGTGCTAATGTTGTAGTTTCATAGTAATGTCTTTTTAAAAAATTATTTATTTACTTATTTATTTAGAGAGAGAGCTGGGGGTGAGAGGAGCAGGGGCGGAGATGTAGGGCCTAATCTCACAATCCTGAAATCTCAACTTGAGCTGAAACCAAGAGTGAGATGCTTAACTGACTGCACCATCCAGGTACCTCAGTAATGTTCTTTATTCCCACTTAAGGACATTTGTGAGAACTCCAAGCAACATTGGACCATAGCATTATAAGGAAGAAAGAAAAACATGTGAATAATATAGTTTATTATTTTTTAATATAGGCTATCTCAAAGCTATATTGGGGAAAAAAAACAACAACAGAAAAAAGTAGGAAAATAATTATAATCAAGTAAATTAAGGAATTTGCAGGGTTTTTTCCCCCCTGAAATTTGCTGGTAATTGAGGGTAATTTTTGTTTTTAATTTTCTTTAGTTAATTAGAAAATTATTGTAATTTACCAATTCATTTGCAAATTCATTTTTCTTGGGTAAACACAAATTAACTCTACTTTAAGTTGTAAATGGAGTCAGTGAAACAAAAATTGCAAAAACTTTGTCATCAACACTGTTTATCAAGTAAGTGTAACAGCTGTCAAATATGATGTACTTCAAATGTCACCCAAGAATCTAAAAAGAATTATGGACATGTAGAGTCTATGATGACTGACATGCCATACTAAGAAGTTGTGAGCATAGCAGGTACCATCTGTGAGAAGCTTGGCTCGCAGACACTAAAGAACATAATCGGCAGCTTATGGAGTAAATGCCACGTAAGCTGCTCTCTGAGTGAGCTCCACCTTGACATGGCAGTGAAAAAGGAGAATATTGTCATGTAAAACCCTGTATTTATATAGATCATTTCCTTGAAAAGCTCTTAAATCCTTAGCGGATTCTGAGCTCATCAGTCCTTAAATTCCAATGAAGTAAGCAAAGTAAGCATTATAGAAGCACGTAATCCTCAAAATAATTATTTAGTGATCCAAGAAAGACAGTTTTCTAGAGGCCCCCTCTGTTTTATGAATAGTTATGTGATCTTGATAAAGGGATTATTTTTGTTAGAAAAACCAAATCTCCACAGAGTTTGGAAACAAAGGGTACAGAGATTTATCCTATTACTATATATATATATTTCTGTAAGGTGCTATAAATCCTTTTTAACTGTGTAAATAAGTGAAGACAAGATCAGGAATGTGGCATTATTACATTCAGATGCAAGCCATGGTAATTCATATATAAATGATGGTATGAGCCTACCAGACACTTTTACTAGGAATAACAATTTTCCTAAAAAGCTCATTAGTTGATATGCAATGCTGCTTATATATCTGATTAGACTTTCTTATATTTTATTTCTCTCCATTACTAATGTCCCTACCATAGTTGAGACCTACTAATCATCACATATGTGAGTTATAGTCTCTACCATCCCCAGAATGCAAGATCTAAGAGAGCAAGTTATCTGTTTGTTCACCAATATGAA